>CAJUXJ010001144.1:0-22755 GCA_910589775.1 Avena eriantha
CTGATGGGTTCGTAGCATGGAAAACAAAAAATTTCTACCGCAAGAACGAACAAAACCTAGATCTAATCTAGATAAAAGCCAAGATCTAATCTATTAGACATGAGCAACGAGATAGATAGGAACTAACCCTCGTAGATCCGAAAGCGTTAACGAGATTAGATCTCGTGGTTGATGTAGTCGATCACTTGCCGATCTCAAGATCGTGTGGACGATCCTTCCGGCGTCGCGTTCCGCCTCGGTCAGTAGACGATCCTTCCGCGTCTTCCGCAGCGCTTCGGTCAAGTGGACGATCCTTCCGGCGCCGCGATTCGGCAGCGCTTCCGCAGTCGGTCACACGTGCGGAGTCGAAGCAGACCTTCCTCTCCCCGTTCCAGCGAGCAGCGGAGGTAGTAGATCTTCTCCACGGAATCCCAGCAGCACGACGGCGTGGTGGTGGTGGTGGAGTAGAGAATTCTGCAGGGCTTCGCCTATGCCTGTGCAGAAGATGGTGGAGGAGAGAGGCGGCAGAGATTGGAGTTATGAGAGCAGGGGAGGAGGGGGCGCCCCTGCCCCTCTATTTAAAGAGGGAGGCGCCTAGGGAGGGGGAGTCCTTGTAGGACTCCCCTCCTCTCTAGGCCGGCGGATTGGAGGTGGGGGGAGGAGTCCTCCTCCCCCACGACTCCGTATCTTGACCCACCAGGACTCCTTGATCCCTATCTTGATTTTCAAGCAAACTCCAAGATATCTTCTAGAACCTTCCGGAACATTCCGAAACCTTCTAGAATCCTCATACAAACACTCCGGAACATTTCCTAACTCAGAAAATGATCCCCTATATATGAATCTTATTCTCCGGACCATTCCGGATCTCCTCGTGATGTCCCGAATCCAATCCGAGACTCCGAACAACATTCGGTCTCCAACGCACATTCCATATCTACTTAAAACAACTTCGAACCTTAAGTGTGTCACCCTACGGTTCGTGAATATGTAGACATGATAGAGACACATCTCCTATCAATAACCATCAGCGGGACCTGGAGATCCATAATGGCTCCCACATACTCAACGATGACTTCGCGATCGATTGAACCACTTACATACGAAACCAATTCCCTTTGTCTCGCGATACTATACTTATCCGAGGTTTGATCGTCGGTATCTCCATACCTAGTTCTACCTCGTTACTGATAAGTACTCTTTACTCGTTCCGTGATATGTCATCCCTTGTGACCTAGTCACATGCTTGCAAGCTAACTAGATGACATTCCACCGAGAGGGCCCAGAGCATATCTATCCGTCATATGGATGGACAAATCCCAATCTTGGTTCATGCGCTTCAACACATACTTTCAGAATACCCAATGACACTTTTATAACCACCCAGTTACGAAGCGGCGTTTGATGTCATCAAAGTATCCATCCGGTGATGGTGATTAACATAACCTCATGGTCGAAGGAATAGGTTACTATGTATTTGAAAGCTTACAGCAATACGAACTTAATGACTTGATCTTATGCTACGCTTACTATGGGTGTGTGTCCATCACATCATTCTCCTAATGATATAACCTTGTTATTAATCACATCCTAATGTCCATGATCAGGAAACCATGATCATCAATTAATCAACAAGCTAGTTCAACAAGAGGCTTACTAGGGACTCTTATATGTTTACAAAACACACATGTATTAGTGTTTCCTAATAATACAATTATAGCATGGGATGTAAACATTCATCATAAACACAAAGATATAATAATAATCACTTTTATTATTGCCTCTTGGGCATATCTCCAACAGTCTCCCACTTGCACTAGAGTCAATAATCTAGATTACATGGTAATATACCGAACACCCATGGCGTTCTGGTGTTGGTCATGCTTTGCCCTAGGGAGAGGTTTAGTCAACGGATCTGCCACATTCAGATCAGTGTGTACTTTGCAAATCTTTATGTCACCATCTCGGACATACTCGCGAATAGCGTGGAAACGTAGCTTGATGTGCTTCAGCTTGCTATGTGACCTTGGCTCCTGTGCATTAGCTATGGCACCTGTGTTGTCACAGTAGATGGCCATCGGGTCCAACGCACTGGGAACCACGCCGAGTTCAGTAATGAATTCCTTCATCCAAACGGCTTCTTGTGCAGCCTCCGAAGCAGCTATGTATTCCGATTCAGTTGAAGATTTCGCCACAACGCTTTGCTTCGCACTCCTCCAGCTCACTGCAGCACCATTCAAAATAAATACGTATCCCGACTGTGACTTTGAGTCATCCGGATCGGTGTTCCAACTAGCATCGGTGTAACCGTTTACAACAAGCTGTTCATCACCTCCATAAGAAAGAACCATATCCTTAGTCCTATTTAGGTACTTTAGGATATTCTTGACCGCTGTCCAGTGCTCCATTCCAGGATCACTTTGATATCTGCTAGTCAAACTAACAGCATGTGCTATATCCGGTCTTGTACACAGCATGGCATACATGATAGAACCTATGGCCGAGGCATAGGGAATATTATTCATTTTCTCTCTATCTTCTGCCGTAGCTGGACTTTGAGTTTTACTCAAGGTCTTACCTGACAACATGGGCACGAACCCTTTCTTGCTATCTTCCATTCTAAACTTCTTTAGAACTTTGTCCAAGTATGTACTTTGTGAAAGCGCTATTAGGCGTCTTGATCTATCTCTATAAATCTTGATGCCTAGAATATATGCCGCTTCGCCAAGATCCTTCATTGAAAAACTATTATTCAAATAGGTTTTGACGCTATTAAGAAGTTCTATATCATTCCCAATCAACAATATGTCATCTACATATAGTACTAGGAATGCTACAGAGCTCCCACTCACTTTCTTGTAAATACAAGCTTCTCCATAAGTTTGTATAAATCCAAAGTTTTTGATTACTTTATCAAAACGTTGATTCCAACTCCGGGATGCTTGCTTCAGTCCATAAATGGAGCGCTGAAGTTTGCATACCTTGTCAGCATCTTTAGGATCGACAAAACCCTTGGGTTGTACCATATACAACTCTTCCTCAATGTCACCATTAAGGAACGCCGTTTTGACATCCATCTGCCAAATCTCATAATCGAAATGTGCAGCAATTGCTAACAAAATCCTCACAGACTTTAGCTTCGCTACTGGTGAGAAAGTCTCATCATAGTCAACTCCTTGAATTTGTCGGAACCCTTTCGCGACAAGTCGAGCTTTATAGACGGTAACATTACCATCAGCATCTGTTTTTCTCTTGAAAATCCATTTGTTCTCGACAGCCTTACGGCCATCCGGTAAGTCCACCAAAGTCCACACTTGGTTTTCGTACATGGATCCCATTTCGGATTTCATGGCTTCTAGCCATTTGTCGGAATCTGGGCTCACCATAGCTTCTTCATACGTCGCAGGGTCATCAGCGTTGTCCACCAACATGACGTTCAAGGCAGAGTCATACCAATCAGGAGTGGTACGAACCCTCGTTGACCTGCGAGGTTCAGCAGTAACTTCGTTTGAAGTTTCATGATCATTATCATTAGCTTCCTCTCCAATTGGTGCAGGCGGCACAAAACATCTTCCGGTGCTGCGCTACTCTCAAATCCGAGAGAAGGTTCAATAACCTCATCGAGTTCTACTTTCCTTCCAGTCACCTCTTTCGAGAGAAACTCCTTCTCAAGAAAGGATCCATTCTTTGCAACGAAAACTTTGCCTTCGGATCTATGATAGAAGGTATACCCAATTGTTTCTTTAGGGTATCCTATGAAGACGCATTTCTCCGCTTTGGGTTCTAGCTTATCAGGTTGTAACTTCTTTACATATGCTTCGCAACCCCAAACTTTAAGGAACGACAACTTAGGTTTCTTACCAAACCACAATTCGTACGGTGTCGTTTCAACGGATTTAGATGGTGCCCTATTTAAAGTGAATGCGGCTGTCTCTAATGCATAGCCCCAAAATGATAACGGTAAATCTGTAAGAGACATCATAGACCGAACCATATCTAAGAGAGTTCGATTACGACGTTCGGACACACCATTACGCTGTGGTGTTCCCGGCGGTGTCAACTGTGAAAGTATTCCACATTTCTTTAAATGCATGCCAAACTCATAACTCAGATATTCACCTCCGCGGTCAGAACGCAGAAACTTAATCTTCTTGTTACGATGATTTTCCACTTCACTTTGAAATTCCTTAAACTTCTCGAAAGTTTCGGACTTATGTTTCATAAAGTAGACATACCCATATCTACTCAAGTCATCCGTGAAAGTGAGAACATAACGATATCCACCACGCGATGCTACACTCATTGGACCGCACACATCGGTATGTATTATTTCCAATAAGTCTGTAGCTCGCTCCATTGTACCAGAGAATGGAGTCTTAGTCATTTTTCCCATTAGACATGCTTCGCATCTTTCAAGTGATTCAAAATCAAGTGATTCAAGAAGTCCATCAGAATGGAGTTTCTTCATACGCTTCACTCCAATGTGACCAAGACGACAGTGCCACATGTATGTAGAATTATCATTCAATTTATTCGTTTAGCATCTATGTTGTGAACATGTGTATCACTACTATCGAGATTCAGTAAGAATAAACCATTCATCTCAGGTGCATTACCATAAAAGATATTACTCATATAAATCGAACAACCTTTATTCTCGGACTTAAAAGAGTAACCGTCTCGCAATAAACAGGATCCAGATATAATGTTCATGCTTAACGCAGGCACCAAATAACAATTATTTAAATTTAAAACTAATCCCGAAGGTAGATGTAGAGGGAGCGTGCCGACGGCGATCACATCAACCTTGGAGCCATTTCCAACGCGCATCGTCACCTCGTCTCTTGCCAGTCTTCGTTTATTCCGCAGCTCCTGTTTCGAGTTACAAATATGAGCAACCGAACCAGTATCAAATACCCAGGCACTACTACGATTACTAGTAAGATACACATCTATAACACATATATCAAATATACCTTTCTTCTTGATGTTGCCGTTCTTCAGATCCGCCAGGTACTTGGGGCAGTTACGCTTCCAGTGACCAGCACCCTTGCAGTAGAAGCACTCAGTTTCAGGCTTAGGACCAGCCTTGGGCTTCTTAGCAGGTGCGGCAGCTTTCTTGCCGTCCTTCTTGAAGTTGCCCTTGTTCTTAGGCTTGCCCCGTTTCTTGAAATTGGTGGTCTTATTGACCATCAACACTTGGTGCTCCTTCTTGATCTCCACTTCAGCAGTTTTCAGCATGGACGACAGTTCAGGCAACGTCTTGTTCATGCAGTGCATGTTGTAGTTCATCACAAAGTTCTTGTAACTTGGTGGCAGTGATTGAAGGAGACGGTGAATCCCCAATTCATTAGGAATCGATATTCCCAACTCTTGGAGCTTCTTTGCGTACCCAGACATGGTGAGCACGTGCTCGCTAACGGAGCTTCCTTCTTCCATCTTACAGTTAAAGAACTTTTCGGAGGCCTCATAGCTCTCCATGGCCGCGCGAGTCTCAAAAATTAGCCTGAGCTCCTTAATGATCTCGAACGGGTCGTGGTGCTCAAAACGCTGTTGGAGCTCCGCTTCTAAACCGTACAGGATGGCACACTGAACTGTGGAGTAATGATTTTTCCGAGTGGCGAAAACATTCTTTTCGTCATCGGTGGCATTATCTGCAGGTGGGTCACCTAGCGGTGCATCGAGCACATAGGTCAACTGACCAGCCCTGAGGACGATCTTCAGTCCACGGAACCAGTCCGTGAAATTGCTTCCATTGTTCTTAAGCTTTTCTTTCTCTAGGAACGCATTGAAATTGATGGAGGGGGTCGCCATAATCTACAACAATTTGCAAGTAGTTTAGACTAAGTTTATGACAAATTGAGTTCAAATTTAATTCTTAAACTAACTAGGTGAACTCCCACTCAAAACAACATCCCTCACATTGTCTTAGTGATTACACGAACCAAGTCCACTACACCAAGTCCGATCTTCACGAGAGAAGATGTAGTTTCATCGGCGAACAATCTTCATGTTCATCATATCATTTATATGACTCATGCTCTACCTTTCGGTATTCCGTGTTCCGAGACCATGTCTGTACATGCTAGGCTCGTCAAGATAACCTTAGTTTCCGCATGTGCAAATCTGGCTTGCACCCGTTGTATGCACACGTAGAATCTATCACATCCGATCATCACGAGATGCTTCGAAACGACGAGTCTTAGCAACGGTGCCAACTAAGGGTGAACACTTTATTACTTGATATTTAGTGAGAGGGATCATCTTATAATGCTACCGTCGCGATCTAAGCAATACAAGATGCATAAAGGATTAACATCACAGGCAATTCATAATTAGTGTGATATGATATGGCCTTTTCTTCTTGCGCCTTTGATCTCCATCTCCAAAGCACGAACATGATCTCCATCATCACCAGCATTGCGTCAAGGTCAGTGGCGCCGCTTCATGGTTGTCCATCATCACCAGCAACTATTACAACTACTTGGAATAAAGCTATTACAAGATGAATAGACACGCAGGTCTTAACAGAATTAAAGACAACCATTAGGCTCCTGCCGGTTGCCATATTACAACAAGGATCATTGCATACATCAAATACAATCACAATCACATGATGGCCATATCACATCACAAAACCCCTGCAAAAACAAGTTAGACGCCTCTAATTTTCTTTGCATGTTTTACGTGGTTTGGGGCTTTCGCATAAGACCGATCTTACCTACGAACAAGAACCACAACGTTGATACAAGTGTTGTCAAGATGCTCATTGTAAATTGAATCTTAACTATGGTGGGAGAGACAGACACCCGCAAAGCCACTTGTGCAAAGCAAGTTGCACGTCAAGCGTGGAGCAAGTCTCATGTGCGATGACATGTAATGTTAGCCCGAGCCGCTTCATCCCACCATGCCGCAAGATGCAAAGTACACGCTAAGACACCGACAACAAAAGCATCAACGCCCACAAAAACATTGTGTTCTACTCGTGCAACAGATCTACGCATAGATACGGCTCTGATACCACTGATGGGTTCGTAGCATGGAAAACAAAAAATTTCTACCGCAAGAACGAACAAAACCTAGATCTAATCTAGATAAAAGCCAAGATCTAATCTATTAGACATGAGCAACGAGATAGATAGGAACTAACCCTCGTAGATCCGAAAGCGTTAACGAGATTAGATCTCGTGGTTGATGTAGTCGATCACTTGCCGATCTCAAGATCGTGTGGACGATCCTTCCGGCGTCGCGTTCCAGCAGCGCTTCCGCAGTCGGTCAAGTGGACGATCCTTCCGGCGCCGCGTTTCGGCAGCGCTTCCGCAGTCGGTCACACGTGCGGAGTCGAAGCAGACCTTCCTCTCCCCGTTCCAGCGAGCAGCGGAGGTAGTAGATCTTCTCCACGGAATCCCAGCAGCACGACGGCGTGGTGGTGGTGGTGGAGTAGAGAATTCTGCAGGGCTTCGCCTATGCCTGTGCAGAAGAAGGTGGAGGAGAGAGGCGGCAGAGATTGGGTGTTATGGGAGCAGGGAGGAGGGGGCGCCCCTGCCCCTCTATTTAAAGAGGGGAGGCGCCTAGGGAGGGGGAGTCCTTGTAGGACTCCCCTCCCTTGTAGGCCGGCGGATTGGAGGTGGGGGGAGGAGTCCTCCTCCCCCACGACTCCGTATCTTGACCCACCAGGACTCCTTGATCCCTATCTTGATTTTCAAGCAAACTCCAAGATATCTTCTAGAACCTTCCGGAACATTCCGAAACCTTCTAGAATCCTCATACAAACACTCCGGAACATTTCCTAACTCAGAAAATGATCCCCTATATATGAATCTTATTCTCCGGACCATTCCGGATCTCCTCGTGATGTCCCGAATCCAATCCGAGACTCCGAACAACATTCGGTCTCCAACGCACATTCCATATCTACTTAAAACAACTTCGAACCTTAAGTGTGTCACCCTACGGTTCGTGAATATGTAGACATGATAGAGACACATCTCCTATCAATAACCATCAGCGGGACCTGGAGATCCATAATGGCTCCCACATACTCAACGATGACTTCGTGATCGATTGAACCATTTACATACGAAACCAATTCCCTTTGTCTCGCGATACTATACTTATCCGAGGTTTGATCGTCGGTATCTCCATACCTAGTTCTACCTCGTTACTGATAAGTACTCTTTACTCGTTCCGTGATATGTCATCCCTTGTGACCTAGTCACATGCTTGCAAGCTAACTAGATGACATTCCACCGAGAGGGCCCAGAGCATATCTATCCGTCATATGGATGGACAAATCCCAATCTTGGTTCATGCGCTTCAACACATACTTTCAGAATACCCAATGACACTTTTATAACCACCCAGTTACGAAGCGGCGTTTGATGTCATCAAAGTATCCATCCGGTGATGGTGATTAACATAACCTCATGGTCGAAGGATTAGGTTACTATGTATTTGAAAGCTTACAGCAATACGAACTTAATGACTTGATCTTATGCTACGCTTACTATGGGTGTGTGTCCATCACATCATTCTCCTAATGATATAACCTTGTTATTAATCACATCCTAATGTCCATGATCAGGAAACCATGATCATCAATTAATCAACAAGCTAGTTCAACAAGAGGCTTACTAGGGACTCTTATATGTTTACAAAACACACATGTATTAGTGTTTCCTAATAATACAATTATAGCATGGGATGTAAACATTCATCATAAACACAAAGATATAATAATAATCACTTTTATTATTGCCTCTTGGGCATATCTCCAACACTTTCGGCCACTTCTCAAGGTTTGGTCCGTGTACTCTCTCCCTTGATCCTATCCCTATGCATGTGAGATTTTTAAAACCCTCATGACCCTCTACATATGACCTCCCACTTTTCTTTGCCCAGGGAACACCGGCTCTGTTACACCGCCGAGCTCCAGCGAGCTTGCCTTGGACGCTTCAGCACGAGACCGCTCTAGACGATGAACCCCACCTCGCCGAGAATATCATTTTGCGGCCCGAAATTTGGGGTGTATAGGAAACGCGGTACCCAAGTTCCCTGAAATCAATCGGGATGACTACAGTTGGTGTGCCAAATACTCAGAGGGCCTTTTTCGGCACGAATTCAACTTTACGTTTCAATACAAAAAATCAGGCTAACGGGCGTCAAGTTGCCCCCTGTCAGTTCGCCGTTATGTCGCTCCCGTCTCTTAGGCGGGGTGGCTGTCACGTAGGCTTGCAGCGTTAGCACAGTGGATAGGACAACACCCCCTACCCAGTGTATTGAAATGACAAAACAGGGCCCATGTATTGGCGTTATAATTATTTTTTGTTTACTCAGAAGCTGGAATGACCACCGCCACGCGTCTCTCCTTGTACTTCCGTCCCAATCGTTAACCCCTACCAGAAAAGCGCATTGACGGTTCCACCGTTCCCCTGCCTCGCAGAAACCACTCTTCTTCTTCCTGCCATATACTATCTTCTTCCCCTCTTCTCATTGCTGCCATGGAAGATCTACGCACTCTAGAGACAAGCTTCACTACCCATGACAACAAGAAGATAGCCGTTGTCTACACCAACGAGGAGGAGACAGTGGTTCGTGTCCTGAGCATGTACGAGGGTTGGCTTGGGATAGACGAGGACAAGTTTGTGGGATTGGACCTCGAGTACACCCCGGAGCACCCATATGAAGAGAGTGAAGTCGCCGTCGTTCAACTTGCCATGCGGAAAGACGTCCTCGTCTACCACCTCTCCCAGTTTGTAGATCTTCTCTCTGTAGCTAACTGCTTTTTGGGTTTTCTCCTCTTGTTCTTTATCCACTTGCTCATCTTGCAACTACTGGATTTTACTTAGGACCAAATAAATTAGGGTTTGCCTATGTCTCAATCGACTAAGATTTTCTTTAGTCTCAATCACCTAAGAAAAGTGCAACCGTAGTTAAAAGAAATGTGCAACTCGTTCAGTCGACTGAGAAATATCAAAGCCGCATAAAGTATGACAATACAATGTTGAGAGTCTTGATCTTGCATTTAGTAAACTTTTCAAAATTATGTTGAGATGATGATCTTGCATTGACAAAATACTTGTAGTTACAAATTTTGGTGATGAAAAACTACATACTTTCAGGACTGACAGGAAATGTCCAGCGCAACGCCAGTTCCTTGTAAAAAAGGGAATTGTTTTCTGCACTGTCGACACAACAACTGATTTTTCGAAATTGTATCAAGAGGAAATTAAAATTCCTGCGCACAACTGGATCGATATTCAGTGTCTTGTCAAGATCCTAGGGGGCTCAAAGAAGGATGGAATGGCATCACTCGCAACTATAATCCTCGATGAGTCGTAAGACAAAATGAAGGAAGATTTCCCTACTGATAGGCACGATTTCTAGGACGAGTGGCCGTTGTCTGATATAAACCTGAAGTATGCAGCCATAGATGCTTACGTGACCTACCAGCTGTACAGGAAGATCCTTTTTTTCAACTTTACCTCGTGTTTTGCCCTATTTGCAAGAGGGAATACGAGCTTAGGGGAGCCCTTTGTAGAAAATAAGGAATAGATGAGTTTGAAGTTGAATATGCAAAGAAATTGGCTGCATCTGAAGCAGCTGACAGAGAGGCTGCAGAAGCAGCTGAAAGAGAGCTTGGAGCTGAAGAAGCAGCTGACAGAGAGGCTGCAGCTGAAGCGGCAAACAAAGAGGCGGCATCTTCTAGCGGCAACAATCAGGCCTGTGATGCACCGCAAATTGTGCCGCAGGACGCTAAAGATAAGAAAGCCAAGTCAGATGTCAATTGGGACAAAGCAGTTCGTGAGATGTGGAGTACCTAGAATGGTCGTAGTTCGTCACCTAGGAACGATGGCAAGCGCCTCAAGTGCTCTGATGAGGAGTGAATTAAATTTTACTTGTCAGTGTTATGGTTCTGTTTTATGGAACTCAGTTAGCTTGCTAAGATGTCTAGCGCATCAAGTGATACTAGTAAAAAAAATTTAACCCTCGTTGTGTTATGTTTATGTATGTGTCTTGTAGCTTGTCAAGATGGTAGCTTCTTAACTGGCAGTTTGAAAGAGTGCCCTTTTCCTCTCTCGCTAAACGTATATGTTTCATTTTGCCCAAATTGGTAGCCAATCTAGACAAGATTCTCACTTCGAAATTCCGTTCCCTTTTGGACCTCTTTTTGCCTCCGATGAGGTAGCAAATCTATAGCAGCAAATCACACAAGGCAGAATACATTCATCCAGAAAACAAAACAAATGTAGATATAGCTGTGCGCAGCTAAATAGGATATAGTGGTAGAAAGTAGGTTGCTTAACGAGGTTCGATGCATTCAGCCATAAATAGGATATAGCTAGAAAGAAGCTGCTTAGCAGCAGGGGCAGCCGCCACAGCCGCAGGCACATCTTGCAAGCGCCCGCGCCTCCGCCTCCTCCCTCCGGTGCTTCCTCCACTTCTTGCTGCCCTGTTTCTTGGACTTGGGGGCCTTGGGCCTGATTGGAGGCATGCGACCCTCTTTGATGGCCACCTGCTGGAGGTTTCGGAGGTGAATGCCAAGAGCCCGGTGTTCAGCGATGTAGGCATTGATGTTCGCGATCTTGGGCTTGCCGCTTTTGTGGATGCCGGAGCCCGCGGCCTCTGCATGCTTCATTAAGGTGTTCAAGATGGTGCCGCCGGCGGCGTGCCTCGTCAAGCAGTAAACCTCCCCCCCCTTGCGAAAGGGGCAGCTGTAGTAGGGGCCCCTGAGGAAGCCGTCGTACTTGCCGGCCCGAAGCCTCCTCCGCACTTGACTAGCCTTGGTGGGAATGGACTCGTCATCGCTATAGACGTCGCTGCCGAAAACTTATTGGAAGAAAGGGAAAATGGGGGAGTATATGGTGTAAGAAGATCGAGAAATCGAAATGCGAACAAGCGAATCCTAATAAACCAAGATCTAGCATCCAACGATGGGAACGGTGTTGGATAATTAGGCATAATTTCCATGATTAATTTTGGAATATTAAACATGACAATACCATCTAAATTTTAAATAGATTAGCCCATTATTTCTAACAAACGATAGAAGAACCAGGGGGGAGCAAACCCAAGTTACCTCCGACCATAGGTCATCGATGCCGGTGTCGTAGGGGTTCAGCGGAGCGATGCACTTATCTAGATCGTAGGTGTCCAAGAAGTGCATAATCTGCTTGTGACCGGTGGGGCCCTCCTCGCCGGCGGGGGGCTCCTCTTCGGCGGCTCCATCGGTAGCTAGGACGGGGGCCTGGACGGGAACGACGGCTGCCATAGATGCCTCCACTAGGGCCTAGACAGCGACAACAACTGCTTTCAACGCGTCGAGGGGGACCGGCGAGGAGATGGGGGCCTCCTTGCCAGTGGCCACGGAGGCGACGATGGCCACCTTATCATCCTCGGCCATCACTGGCGTGGACGGGGTATTCTCGGGAGTTTGCGGATGCTGGTGGGATAGTGGAGAGGGTTGCGTGGGGACAGTGAGCGAGAGTGGGAGTGGGTGAGCGGAGAGGGGCTCTATAGTTAAAGTGGATCGAAGCAAGGCACGTTTCATTGCACCACCGTGCAACGCGCCACGCAGTCGACAACACCGTGCACCGCAACACGCGCACGGTACGTCACGTTTTTTTCCCGGGCCATGCATGGCAGTTCTGTAATGAGCCACATGCAAAGGGCGAACACACAATTTCTATGTACGAAGTTTGACACGGCCCTAAAATTGGTGATAGTTAAAAGTGGAAATGTAGAGGGGAAGGTAGGTGGCTGTACGGCGAGATTTGTGGGGTTGTGATAGATTTGGTAAAGGGATGTGTTGATGGTTGCGAGTGAATCGATGAACCGGAGACGTTAGGTCTCGTCGAGCTCAGCTGTTCGGCCTCCGGCTAGCGCGTCCAAGCTTCTTACGGTGGGCCCCAGTTGGAAGTGAGATTGAGAGCCACTGCGTAAAAAATGGGATGTGTCTTATTAAAATCAAGTGGCAATAAACTACAGCTGTCCATCGACGACCATGCACTCGATGACGCATGTGTTGTGGCGTAGTAGTAGAAGTAGTAGGCTTTTCAGACTTGATTAAACGTGACATGACCGCTCGATGACTTTTTCCATGGACGGCATCCTGTTCCTTCTTGTAGAGGGAGACGTCAAGATGGGGTCTCGTCAAGATGGTAGCTCGTTAACTGACAGTTTGAAAGAGTACCTTTTTCCTCTCTCGCTAAACAGATATGTTTCATTTTGACCAAATTGGTACAAAATCTAGAGAAGATTCTCTCTTCGATAATTCGTTCCCTTTTGGACCTCTTTTTGCCTCCGATCAGGTAGCAAATCTAAAGCAGCAAATCACACCAGGCAGAATACATTCATTCAGAAAACAAAACAAATGTAGATATAGTTGTGCGCAGCTCAATAGGATATAGCGATAGAAAGTAGTAGGTTGCTTAACGGGGTTCGATGCATTCAGCCAGAAATAGGATGCAAGCAAAATATAGAAAACGAAAAGAAGCTGCTTAGCAGCAGCAGCCGTGGCAGATGCAGATACATTCAAGGAGACATCCAACCCGTTCATTCGCAAGCGCCTCCATCTCCCTCTAGCGCCTCGGCCACTTCTTGCTACCCAGTCCCTTGCAGGTACTATGGAAAGAAAGGGCATTGGGCGCGAGAGTGCTGCAAGAAGAAAATAGACGAGGAGGCATATACACATCTCGTTAAGGGGAGGATGATGCCAATCCTGCACAACTCATGGCTGTGTGAGCCCTAGAGTCTGCTTCTGAAATGCACGTAGCCACACATGGACTCAAGATCTTCCTCTACGAGGAACGCACACGTGTTGTGTACCGCAAGCATGCCAACAACAAAGATGATGTGTGGTTCCTAGACACCGGCGCGTCCAACCACAAGACTGGCGACGCGGCGGCGTTCGCGGAACTGGACCGAAATATCTCTGGCACCGTCAAGTTTGGGGATGGTTCTCTTGTCGACATCCATGGCCGAGGCACTGTCCTCTTCATCGCTGCAGGAGAGCAGCATCATGCGCTCATGGAGCTGTACTGGATCTCGCGCCTAAACAACAATGTCGTGAGCATCCGGCAGCTCGACAAAATCAGGTGCTCGACTAACATCGAGGATGGGCGCATGAAGGTGCGTGACCGTCAGAGGAAGATCTTCATTAGGGAGTTGCGCACACAGAATCACCTCTATCTAGTACAACTGCAAATCGTGAAGCACATGTGCCTCCCGGAGCGCACTAGTGACACTGCCTGGCTCTGGCATGCTAGGTACGGGCATCAACAGTTCCATGGGCTCAAGCGCCTTGCCAGTCAGGAATGGTTCGTGGAATGCCTCGGATCGAGAACCCCGAACAGATCTGTAATGCATGCCTGGTCGGTAAGCAGAAGAGGGCTCCATTCCCATAAGCAGCAAAGTTCAGAGCTTCAGAGTGCCTCAAGCTAGTACATGGTGACCTGTGTGGTCCCATCTCCCCACCGACACTAGGTGGCAAATGGTACTTCCTTCTCTTGTTGATGATCATAGAATATTTATGTGGATCACCTTGTTGCAATCCAATGACGAGGCGATAGAGGCCCTCCGTCGATTCACTGTTGCAACTGATATGGAGTCAGGGGAGCACCTCCGCACGCCGCGAACTGATCACGGCGGTGAGTTCATGTCCAAGGATTTCAGTGACATCTGTGAAGATTGCGGCACGACTCGTGACCTCACCGTCCATACTCACCTCAACGGAATGGAGTGGGGGAGAGGAGGAATCAGGCGGTCGTGGGAATGTCCAGAAGCATTCTCAAGGCCATGGCTGTTCGTGCATGTTTTTGGCTAGAAGCTATCACAACTACAGTATTTGTGCTGAACAGAGCATACATGCACAGTGGTGAAGGAATGACTCCTTTCAAGGCCTTCTATGGACGGAAGCCAGATGTGCATTTCCTCTGTGTGTTTGGTTGCATGGCACATGCAAAAGTCACACGCCCAAACCTCTAGATGCTGGAGAATCGTAGCACTGCGGTCGTCTTCCTCAGCTACGAGCCTGGTGGAAAGGCATATCGGTTCTATGATCCCAACGCTATGTCACGTGATGTGGTCTTTGAAGAACGGCAGGCGTGTCCATGGATTAGCGAAGGCCTCGAAAACTCTAGCATCGAGATCACCATCGATTACATGATGGAAGGGGAGCTGTGGCGGAACCTGAAGCTGCAATGCCTGACGAGCCACATGTTTCAATCATTGTGAATCTTGCCATGGCAGAGGAATTGCCACTAATGTCTGTTCTAGCAGACTCTAGCGTGGAAGTCACTGCAACACCACTACGTTTTGTCTCGCCGCCACCAGCATTCAACGAGACCCTTGATGCAGCTGACGTTGCTAATCTCCCGCACAGGTTTCACCTTATCTCTGTTGTACTTGCACGGAGACCGAGCACCCTGGGAGGGCTGAACAATTGCTGATAGCAGAAGAGCCTGCAAATTTTGCAGAAGCGAAGCCGTATGTGTACTAGCGCCCGTCGACGCACGAAGAACTGTCCTCCATCGAGGGAAACAAGACCTAGTCTCTTACAGATTTTCCTGCTGGACTAAGACTGATTGGTCTCCAGTGGGTGTACAAGATCAAAAGGGATGCAAATCGAAGTGTGGCTAAGCACAAAGCACGCTTGTTGGCAAAGGGATATGTGCAGCGTGAAGGAGTTGATTTCGATGAGGTGTTTGCACCTGTCGCTCACCTCGACTCAGTACACCTTTGGATTGCCATTGCTGCTAAGGTGGACAGGAAGCACCACCATCTCGATGTCAAATCGGCATTCTTGAATGGTGAACTTGCCGAGGAGGTCTATGTGGCGTAGCCTCCTGGTTTTGCCAAGGTGGGAGAGGATCACAAGGTGCTGAGGCTGCATAAGGCACTCTTTGGGCTCCGACAGGCCCCTCGTGCATGGAACACAAAGCTTGACACCACGCTACGCTCACTCGGCTTCACCAACAGTGCTTCAGAGTATTCAGTGTATGCAAGGTCACTGGTAACAAGCGAGTATTACTAGGGGTCTATGTTGATGATCTGATCATGACAGGGGACGATAGTGATGAGCTAACAAAATTCAAGAGGTAGATGACTAAGAAATTCAGCACGAGTGATCTCGGTTTTCTCAGTTTTTACTTGGGAAGCAGCAAGAGGAGGGCATCACCATCTGTCAAACTACATACATAGAGAAGCTTCTGCATAGAGCAGGCATGGGAGACTGCAATTCTGCAGCAACTCCAATGGAGCCACACCTCGAGTGGAGCAAGGATAGCAAGCAAGAGCCAATATATGCCACTCTGTATCGAAGCCTGGTGGGTGGCTGATGACTTCAAGTGCACATATCGATTGTAGCTAGTTTCAAAATAAGAGTATCATACCCACATGGAGCTATGTGGTTAAGGACTTTATGCCCCTCGTCACATTCCACCAAAGGATACTTATAAGCTGCCTTTGATCTCAAGTAAATGGTGTTTAAAAGGTTTTTGGTTGAGTGTAGAAAAGTAATTAAAACAAGTAAAAGAAAGCAAGTAATAAGGTTTTGTGAAAACGCGGTTGAACTCAATAGAGCTAAAATGCTCTCGGGGATGTAGGATACACCACTAGCATGATATTATTATTATTACGTAATATAACATACTTCTTGTGCCATGATATGTGTGGGAGAGCTTCATAATAAGACGTTCACTATAAGGCTCGTAGGAAGCCACTCTGTTGAGCCAAGAATGAGGTCACCTCTAAAAAATTACAGCGATGTCTGAGAGCAATCACCCATACAAACCACCACAATTAAGGACCTCCCCATGGATATCTGAGTCTCCCTTTATCCTCTTTTGACTGTGTAGGTTGCTAGCCGGGCCAATTGTCACGAAGCTCTCCAGGAACACTTCCAAATACGTCCAAAGGTTTTATCCCTCACTTTAGTCCCGAAGGCCAATGCTATGTGGCCGACTACACATACAATCTAAAGAGAGAGATCAAACACAAATCATAAATCTACAATAGACCGACCAATCATATGGACACAATAATAGATTATCTTTATTGCAACTTCATAATGGTGATATGGTTTCTACATCTCCCCAAGAATGAGGGAAAACTACTCACACATGGAAGCAATCAACGACATGATCATAATCAAATGGATGGACAAAAGTACGGGGATAAATCTAGTGCAAACCACAATTGAATTTTGAATTACAACAAGATCTAATAGATCATAGATGGGGGTAGTAATGGTGATGGAGATGCAGCGGTTGATGATGAAGGGGATGATGCAATGTCCTCGAATGATCCACGAAGCAGCATGTATTTGCCCTTCTCCAAGTTCCTACTTCAGATCCCTTTCTAGTGTGGTTTTTCGTGTTTTCTGGTGCCTATGAATGTTGGATCCCTCTCTTGTCTTCGCCAGGAGAAAGTATTTGACGATGCGGATGCGATGCCACTTGTTACAGGAGGACGGTATGGGCGGGCTCTGCATGTACCACTGGTCGTTATTGCGGTAGATTCTTCCCTCACGTTTGGTATTCTCTCAGGTCCGAAGGTAAATCAATAAAATGACTTTTATCAATTAAAAATATCATATTATAACATAATATGACAGCTCCAAATGATATATTCCTAAGAACTTAGTAATCCGGGGTCCTGTTGAAACAAGGACAAAAAGGTGCACACATATGTACTGAAATACGAAAATCCCTATTCTATTGATACAAAAACAAAAGGTAAATATGCTACAATTTTGGAATCATCAACTCCCCTAGGCTAGACTCTTGCTCGTGCCCAAGCAAGATGGTGGATTATGGACAAGATCATCATGTTCATGAGGCACGAGTCATTACAATAAATGAGGCAGAGATTGAAACAGGAATACAATATCAGATGTAAAGTTACTTCGGGGGTATTACCATACCCTTACACATCACATGACTTAGAGGCTTCCACACCCTTTTAGTATCAATGAAGTTATAAGAAGCTTTTAGTGATACAACATATCATATAATCATAAAGTTAAACTAACTGAGGACTTGATTTCAGTAATGAAGATTCATGATCATTCTTTTTCTTGTATCTATATTTTACTTCACATTCATTTGATAGCTATTCTTTTATTTCCATTCTCTTCTTTCTTTTTCTTTTTCTCCTTTTTAGTACAGCCACTTGATCATCCTCACTACTTTTATGGATTTTTAAAACTCGTGACTATAATATGCTACCAAAATTCTTC
Source organism: Avena eriantha (assembly GCA_910589775.1). Taxonomy (NCBI): domain Eukaryota; kingdom Viridiplantae; phylum Streptophyta; class Magnoliopsida; order Poales; family Poaceae; genus Avena; species Avena eriantha. Next base: position 18,218 of record CAJUXJ010001144.1, read on the forward strand.
TTCTCATAGTTTAATCAATACTTTTATTGGTGTGGAAGTCCCTAAAATCATGAAAGCTGTACAACACTCAACCTAGTTTAATCATCTAATATAATAATATTGAATCAAAAGATAACTTCAAATATCATAAAGTCTCGAAACTCAACGAATATAAATCTTCTCTTGAACAAAAGGGAGCTTGAAGTTGATGCAACTAATGCAAATTCTGGAATTAAAACTTAATATGCGTGTAGGAAAGTAAACATGCTAAAATTGTAAGATAGATTACAAGGTTCTCATAGACCCCCAAGCTTGGAATCAAGCCGGGTGGATCAAATAATCCCTTACGATTACTTACTCCTTATTGGGAGTGAAAAAGTCATCATCTTCCTCTTCTTCCGCCTTGAGGCTGCAGGCATGAGAAATACATGCAAATCGAGTAGACATCTCTATGATGCTAGCATGTAGTTCTATAATTATTTTTCTTAATGTCTTGATGTCATCAGCCATTTCCATGATGATTTTGGTTAGGATATGAACTCTACCGTCGATGCCATCGACCTTCTTTTGAGGTCTTTACCCATCATCCAGTAAGAGGCAACTCCTTCCCCAATAGTTGCAACACAAGCTTTTGAAATCTTTTCAAGGTTCTTGATCTTTTCTTGAATATCATCCTGTTTTTCCTATTTTTGAGAAGAGGATCCCGAAGGAGATTTAAGAGAAGATCCATGAAGGTTATACCTGTAGAGGTTGAGTGGATATTCTCCTTTGTCCTTCCTTTGTTCCACATGGCTGAGAATCTCCATCTTGCATGGAACATATCTTCCCAGTTAGGGAGTGGAACCACTTGAGAAGCATCTTGGGTTGAGGAGGAAAAAGTATCCCTCTCGGATCCCCTTCTTTTGGCTTACGCTACATGAACGTCTTCCTTCTTGGTCCAGATCTGCTTGATATGAAAAGGATGCATAGTTCTTGAGCGATCAAGTGATATTTGAGGTATCATGGTAAAAAGGGAAGAAAGAAAACTCAAGATCTGAAAGATGATGGCGAAAGAGAAAGAAAAAGAAAGACATGAGATGCAAATAAAAGGGAAATCCTTAGATAAAAGGGGCAGAATAGGCCACGGATAACTGTATGGGTGGGCCCCGCCTGTACCATGCGCCCATACGGACATCTTACCAACTTCTATAGCATCCCCTTTTTAACACAATAAACGAGCAAGAAGAAAACAACGTCGGTGACGACCACTTGTATGAGTGTGTCCGCCTGTACTGCCTGTCGTACCGATTTGCAAAAAAAAAGCCGTGGGGATTTGCCTACTTAATGACCAATGGTACGGGCGCGTATGCCCATACAGCCCACCCGTACCAGGTCAGAAAATAGCTCAGAAAAATCAGGAAACTAAAAGGAAAGCCAAGAACAAGGCGAAACGAACAAAAAGGATTCCAGAACAACAAAAATTAAGCAACTAAAATATTGTTACCTCACTTTACTATACTCCTTGGCCGAGATTAAGGAGATTAGCTCCACTGTATCAACTTCTCCAACTCTATAGTGGTTCAAACGCAACCCCTTAACAATCTAGGATGAAGAAGAGGGTGTAGTATTTTTCAAATTTACCGCTCCTGAAGGGTATTCCTCCTCAACTTCATAAGGTCCTTCCCACCTGGATTTTAATTTACTTGCAAAAATCTTAAGCCAAGAGTTGTAGAGCAAAACTTTATCTCTAGATTTAAATTCCTTATTCTCTAACTTTCTATCATGCCATTTCTTTACCTTCTCCTTGAATATCCTAGCATTTTCATAAGCCTCATTTCTGAGTCCATCCAAAGCATGAATGTCTAAGAGCAGTTTTGGCCCAACAGTTTTAAAATCGAAATTCATGGTTTTGATAGCCCAACGAGCTTTATTCCTAAGTTCTAACGGAAGATGACAAGTTTTGCCGTATACCATCTTGTATGGTGTCATTCCTATTGGATTTTTGAAGGTTGTGCGATACGCCCATAATTCATCGTTAAGCTTCATATTCCAATCCATCCTTGACATGTTCACCATCTTGGGGAGTATGACTTTAATTTCCCGGTTAGACAATTCAACTTGTCCACTGGTTTGTGGGTGATAAGGTGTGGCTACTCGATGATTGACTCTATATTTCTAAGTATCTTGCTAAAAGTACCTTTCATCAAATGAGTTCCACCATTAGTTATCAAAAATCGAGGTACTCCGAACCTAGGAAAGATGATGTCCTTGATCATTTTGATAGAAGTGGTTGCATCTGCATGAGAAGTGGTTATAGACTCTACCCACTTAGTAACATAGTCAACAGCAACAAGAATATGAGTATGACTGTTAGAGGGGATAAAAGGTCCCATAAAATCCATTCCCCATACATCAAATGGCTATATTACGAGATTATATTTCATAGGCATTTCCAGTCTTTTGCCAATGTTACTCATACGTTGGCAACATCGCAATTCCTAACATATACATGAGCATATTTAACCAAGGTAGGCCAGTAAAAGCCTGATTGCAAGACTTTAGTTGTCGTACGATCACCGGTATGATGTCCTCCATAAGGACTATCATGAGAAGCTTTTAGAATGGCTCTCACCTCATGGTCAGGTACACATTTTTGATTATCCCATCAATATCACGCCTGCACAAATAAGGGTCATCCTAAAAGTAATGTTTTAAATCATTAAAGAATTTCTTTCTTTGATTGTAATCTGTTCCTTTTGGTAGAAACTTACCTATAAGGAAGTTAGCATAATCTGCAAACCAAGGTCGCGAGACTCTATAGCAACAAGATATTCTCCTGGCAAAGATTCATTAATGGGAACGGGGTCTTCTACGATACCTTCCATATGTGATAGATGATTGGCAACAAGTGTAACATCCCAATTTCAACAACCCTGATTAGCTGTCCAGAATGCAAAAATCAGGGGGAACAAAAAAATTCGTCTTCATTGGTGCAGTGTTTGCCTGTTGTCTGTTTGTGCTTGTGCATGTGAGTGTATACCATACGATACTCCTTACCTCACCATCAGTTTGCAAAAGCTATTTCAACAAAACTATCCTGGCTCATTGTACATATTCTCAAATGTTATAGCATTAGAAAACATGAGCCAAGATGCTTATGTAACCAAAACTATCTTAATAGCCTCTATTGACAAAACTATGGAGATCTACAATCTCCTTATGTTTCCAAGATAAAACCCTCAACTACTCCTACCTCAAAAATTTCCAAAACCTTTTACAATCTTTTGAACTCTACTCTTGGTAGATTGTACCAGAGCTTACCTTGTTCAAACTCCAACCTATTCTAAATACCCATCCCTACCTCAAGCTAAGCTTGATGGTACCCTAGTAGTAGGTTTGCTTAGTTTGTAAGATGAGTTGTCTTTGATTGCTGTTTAACTTGATTGCTTAGAAGTAGTATGAGATACTCTAGGAGCTCATCTCTAGGATCAAGATACTTTAAGATCAGCCAACCCTAAGCAATATGGATCCAATCTCTAGACAACAGGTGATCATCTAAAACCCTTAACCAGATCAATTCTGAAGTGATCCATTCTAGGAGTTTTCAAGTCAATGAAGACAATATCAAGCAAGGATATCCTAATAAATCTACACTTCAACATCATCCATTGATGATGCTTTGGTACCTTGAAATCAATCAAGAATATCGTCCCTCTTATTCTAGTCAAAAACACTAAATCTGACAAATTTGGCTAAGTCTGGAAATCTGTGTCCAACATCACCTTTTGAGTGCCTCTTCTTTCCCAACCTTGTTAATTTTTGGAAATGCACTTGAGCAATTTCGTAAACCATCCTAAGGACTACCAAGGACACTCTTGCCCTTGGTTAGATCATTCCCCAACCCACTTGTTCTTGGTGGTTTGTAGGCAAGAAATAACCATTCCTGCAAATCTAGTCAACATGCTACTTTGACAGAAGCTTACACCATCATCTACTGCTATGGACCAAATATTCCATGGTTGTGTTCTAATATAAGGTCTAAAAATCTAGTTGAATTGTTCCAAGTGGATCTTGGTTTTTCTTAAACCCACATGGTTTATAAGGCATCATGACACATCTGGATGGTAGCCTTATTTTCAACAAAGTTTGCCATCACTTCCAGACCACCTCAAATGTAACCAATCCAAAATCCTTCAACCATTATCATCTATTATGACTGGGTGTAATATCCATCTATCCCTTGCATCAAGTGAGCTTTGATCTCCAGGATCCAACAAGGTTTTGGTGATATGAAAATAACATCACCCTAGATCCTCAATTCCTTGTTTTCCATCTAATTCAAGTTGGATTTCCAATTCCCAGGTTTGAATGCTGCTTTACCTTGTCTACACATCTACATTATCATAAAGATTTATCAATATTATCCATAATTATTATGGCTCCAAATTTAATTAATCTCTTTTAATAGTCAAAATCTCCAAGGTCCTTTCCTAAAGGCAAGTTGGTTTTTACCAAAGAAACTTCCCTAACTTTTGCTCAATTGATATCCATATATCATAACCTACCTTCCCATCTAAAAA
>CAJUXJ010001145.1:0-41002 GCA_910589775.1 Avena eriantha
GTGTTCTTTTCACATACCACCTATGATCCACCAGTGTCATTGCCTGTGTGTTCTTTTCACAATCCACCCATGGATCCACCAGAGTCATTGCATGTGTGTTCTTTTTAGTAACAACAACCTGAGTCATTTTGCATGTGTGTTATTTTCACATACACCTATGGATCCACCAGTGTCATTGCATGTGTGTTCTTTTCACAATCCACCCATGGATCCACCAGAGTCATTGCATGTGTGTTCTTTTTAGTAACAACAACCATAGTCATTTTGCATGCGTGTTCTTTTCACGTACGACCTATGGATCCACCACTGTCATTGCATGTGTGTTCTCTTCACAATCCACACATGGATCCACCAGTGCCATTGTATCTGTCTTTTTTATTAACAACAACCAGTGTCATTCCATGTGTGTTCTCTTCAGAGACCACAGATGGATCCACCAGTGTCATTGCGTGTGTGTTCTTTTTACTAACAACAACAAGAGTCATTGAAATGTGTGTTCTCTTCAGAGACCACACATGGATCCACCAGTGTCATTGCATGTGTATTCTTTTTAGTAACAACAACCAGAGTCATTGCATGTGTGTTCTTTTCACATACCTTATATGGATCCACCAGTGTCATTGCATGTGTGCTCTTTTCACAATCCACCCATGGATCCAACAGTGTCATTGCATGTGTGTTATTTTTAGTAACAACAACCAGAGTCATTTTGCATGTGTGTTCTTTTCTCATACCACCTATGGATCCACCAGTGTCATTGCATGTGTGTTCTTTTCACATAGCACATATGGATCCACCAATCTCATTGAAATGTGTGTTTTCTACAGAGACCACACATGGATCCACCTGCGTCATTGCATGTGTGTTCTTTTTAGTAAAAACAACCAGAGTCATTTTGCATGTGTGTTCTTTTCACATACCACCTATGGATCCACCAGTGTCATTGCATGTGTGTTGTTTTCACAATCCACCCATGGATCCACCAGAGTCATTGCATGTGTGTTCTTTTTAGTAACAACAACCACAGTCATTTTGTATGTGTGTTCTTTTCACAATCCACCCATGGATCCACCAGTGTCATAGCATGTGTGTTATTTTCAGTAACAACAACCAGAGTCATTTTGCATGTGTGTTCTTTTCACATACCACCTATGGATCCACCAGTGTCAATGTATGTGTGTTGTCTTCACAATCCACACATGGATCCACCATTGTCATTGCATATGTGTTCTTTTTAGTAACAACAACTAGTGTCATTGCATGTGTGTTCTCTTCAGACACCACACATGGATCCACCAGTGTCATTGCATGTGTGTTCTTTTTACTAACAACAACAAGAGTCATTGAAATGTGTACTCTCTTCAGAGACCACACATGGATCCACCAGTGTCATTGCATGTGTGTTCTTTTTTAGTAACCACAACCAGAGTCATTGCATGTGTGTTCATCTCACATACCACATATGGATCCACCAATGTCATTGCATGTGTTCTCTTTTCACAATCCACCCATGGATCCACCGGTTTCATTGCATGTGTGTTCTTTTTAGTAACAACAACTCGAGTCATTTTGCATGTGTGTTCTTTTCACATACCACCTATGGATCCGCCAGTGTCATTGCATGTGTGTTCTTTTCACTAACAACAACCAGAGTCATTGCATGCGTGTTCTTTTCACATACCACATATGGATCCACCAGTGTCATTGAAATGTGTGTTCTCTACAGAGACCACACATGGATCCACCAGTGTCATTGCATGTGTGTTCTTTTAGTAACAACAACCAGTGATTTTGCATGTGTGTTCTTTTCACATACCACCTATGGATCCACTAGTGTCATTGCATGTGTGTTCTCTTCACAATCCACACATGGATCCACCAGTGTCATTGCATGTGTGTTTTTTTTAGTAACAACAACCAGTGTCATTGCATGTGTGTTCTCTTCATATACCACACATGGATCCACCAGTGTCATTACATGTGTGTTCTTTTTACTAACAACAAGAAGAGTCATTGAAATGTGTGTTCTCTTCAGAGATCGCACATGGATCCACCAGTGTCATTGCATGTGTGTTCTTTTCACATACCACATATGGATCCACCAGTGTCATTGCATGTGTGCTCTTTACACAATCCACCCATGGATCCACCAATGTCATTGGATGTGTGTTATTTTTAGTAACAACAACCAGAGTCATTTTGCATGTGTGTTCTTTTCACATGCCACCTATGGATCCACCAGTGTTATTGCATGTGTGTTCTTTTCACTAACAACAACCAGAGTCATTGCATGTGTGTTCTTTTCAGAGACCACACGTGGATCCACCAGTGTCATTGAAATGTGTGTTCTCTACAGAGACCACACATGGATCCACCAGTGTCATTGCATGTGTGTTCTTTTTAGTAACAACAACTAGAGTCATTTTGCATGTGTGTTCTTTTCACATACACCTATGGATCCACCAGTTTCATTGCATGTGTGTTATTTTCACAATCCACCCATGGATCCACCAGAGTCATTGCATGTGTGTTCTTTTTAGTAACAACAACCATAGTCATTTTGCATGTGTGTTCTTTTCACATACCACCTATGGATCCACCAGTGTCATTGCATGTGTGTTATTTTCACTAACAACAACCAGAGTCATTTTGCATGTGTGTTCTTTTCACATACCACCTATGGATCCACCAGTGTCATTGCATGTGTGTTGTTTTCACAATCCACCCATGGATCCACCAGAGTCATTGCATGTGTGTTATTTTTAGTAACAACAACCATAGTCATTTTGTATGTGTGTTCTTTTCACATACCACCTATGGATCCACCAGTGTCATAGCATGTGTGTTATTTTCACTAACAACAACCAGAGTCATTTTGCATGTGTGTTCTTTTCACATACCACCTATGGATCCACCAGTGTCATTGTATTTGTGTTGTCTTCACAATCCACACATGGATCCACCAGTGTCATTGCATGTGTGTTCTTTTTAGTAACAACAACTAGTGTCATTGCATGTGTGTTCTCTTCAGACACCACACATGGATCCACCAGTGTCATTGGATGTGTGTTCTTTTTACTAACAACAACAAGAGTCATTGAAATGTGTGCTCTCTTCAGAGACCACACATGGATCGACCAGTGTCATTGCATGTGTGTTCTCTTCAGTAACAACAACCAGAGTCATTGTATGTGTGTTCTTCTCACATACCACATATGGATCCACCAATGTCATTGCATGTGTTCTCTTTTCACAATCCACCCATGGATCCACCAGTTTCATTGCATGTGTGTTCTTTTTAGTAACAACAACCAGAGTCATTTTGCATGTGTGTTCTTTTCACATACCACCTATGGATCCGCCTGTGTCATTGCATGTGTGTTCTTTTCACTATCAACAACTAGAGTCATTGCATGTGTGTTCTTTTCACATACCACATATGGATCCACCAGTGTCATTGAAATGTGTGTTCTCTACAGAGACCACACATGGATCCACCAGTGTCATTTCATGTGCGTTCTTTTTAGTAACAACAACCAGTCATTTTGCATGTGTGTTCTTTTCACATACCACCTATGGATGCACTAGTGTCATTGCATGTGTGTTCTCTTCACAATCCACACATGGATCCACAAGTGGCATTGCATGTGTGTTCTTTTTAGTAACAACAACAAGTGTCATTGTATGTGTGTTCTCTTCAGATACCACACATGGATCCACCAGTGTCATTGCATGTGTGTTCTTTTTACTAACAACAACAAGAGTCATTGAAATGTGTGTTCTCTTCAGAGACCGCAAGTGGATCCACCAGTGTCATTGCATGTGTGTTCTTTTCATTAAAACAACCAGAGTCATTGCATGTCTTTTCTTTTCACATATCACATATGGATCCACCAGTGTCATTGCATGTGTGCTCTTTTCACAATCCACCCATGGATCCACCAGTGTCATTAGATGTGTGTTATTTTTAGTAACAACAACCAGAGTCATTTTGCATGTGTGTTCTTTTCACATACCACCTATGGATCCACCAGTGTCATTGCCTGTGTGTTCTTTTCACAATCCACCCATGGATCCACCAGAGTCATTGCATGTGTGTTCTTTTTAGTAACAACAACCTGAGTCATTTTGCATGTGTGTTATTTTCACATACACCTATGGATCCACCAGTGTCATTGCATGTGTGTTCTTTTCACAATCCACCCATGGATCCACCAGAGTCATTGCATGTGTGTTCTTTTTAGTAACAACAACCATAGTCATTTTGCATGCGTGTTCTTTTCACGTACGACCTATGGATCCACCACTGTCATTGCATGTGTGTTCTCTTCACAATCCACACATGGATCCACCAGTGCCATTGTATCTGTCTTTTTTTATTAACAACAACCAGTGTCATTCCATGTGTGTTCTCTTCAGAGACCACAGATGGATCCACCAGTGTCATTGCGTGTGTGTTCTTTTTACTAACAACAACAAGAGTCATTGAAATGTGTGTTCTCTTCAGAGACCACACATGGATCCACCAGTGTCATTGCATGTGTATTCTTTTTAGTAACAACAACCAGAGTCATTGCATGTGTGTTCTTTTCACATACCTTATATGGATCCACCAGTGTCATTGCATGTGTGCTCTTTTCACAATCCACCCATGGATCCAACAGTGTCATTGCATGTGTGTTATTTTTAGTAACAACAACCAGAGTCATTTTGCATGTGTGTTCTTTTCTCATACCACCTATGGATCCACCAGTGTCATTGCATGTGTGTTCTTTTCACATAGCACATATGGATCCACCAATCTCATTGAAATGTGTGTTTTCTACAGAGACCACACATGGATCCACCTGCGTCATTGCATGTGTGTTCTTTTTAGTAAAAACAACCAGAGTCATTTTGCATGTGTGTTCTTTTCACATACCACCTATGGATCCACCAGTGTCATTGCATGTGTGTTGTTTTCACAATCCACCCATGGATCCACCAGAGTCATTGCATGTGTGTTCTTTTTAGTAACAACAACCACAGTCATTTTGTATGTGTGTTCTTTTCACAATCCACCCATGGATCCACCAGTGTCATAGCATGTGTGTTATTTTCAGTAACAACAACCAGAGTCATTTTGCATGTGTGTTCTTTTCACATACCACCTATGGATCCACCAGTGTCAATGTATGTGTGTTGTCTTCACAATCCACACATGGATCCACCATTGTCATTGCATATGTGTTCTTTTTAGTAACAACAACTAGTGTCATTGCATGTGTGTTCTCTTCAGACACCACACATGGATCCACCAGTGTCATTGCATGTGTGTTCTTTTTACTAACAACAACAAGAGTCATTGAAATGTGTACTCTCTTCAGAGACCACACATGGATCCACCAGTGTCATTGCATGTGTGTTCTTTTTTAGTAACCACAACCAGAGTCATTGCATGTGTGTTCATCTCACATACCACATATGGATCCACCAATGTCATTGCATGTGTTCTCTTTTCACAATCCACCCATGGATCCACCGGTTTCATTGCATGTGTGTTCTTTTTAGTAACAACAACTCGAGTCATTTTGCATGTGTGTTCTTTTCACATACCACCTATGGATCCGCCAGTGTCATTGCATGTGTGTTCTTTTCACTAACAACAACCAGAGTCATTGCATGCGTGTTCTTTTCACATACCACATATGGATCCACCAGTGTCATTGAAATGTGTGTTCTCTACAGAGACCACACATGGATCCACCAGTGTCATTGCATGTGTGTTCTTTTTAGTAACAACAACCAGTGATTTTGCATGTGTGTTCTTTTCACATACCACCTATGGATCCACTAGTGTCATTGCATGTGTGTTCTCTTCACAATCCACACATGGATCCACCAGTGTCATTGCATGTGTGTTTTTTTTAGTAACAACAACCAGTGTCATTGCATGTGTGTTCTCTTCATATACCACACATGGATCCACCAGTGTCATTACATGTGTGTTCTTTTTACTAACAACAAGAAGAGTCATTGAAATGTGTGTTCTCTTCAGAGATCGCACATGGATCCACCAGTGTCATTGCATGTGTGTTCTTTTCACATACCACATATGGATCCACCAGTGTCATTGCATGTGTGCTCTTTACACAATCCACCCATGGATCCACCAATGTCATTGGATGTGTGTTATTTTTAGTAACAACAACCAGAGTCATTTTGCATGTGTGTTCTTTTCACATGCCACCTATGGATCCACCAGTGTTATTGCATGTGTGTTCTTTTCACTAACAACAACCAGAGTCATTGCATGTGTGTTCTTTTCAGAGACCACACGTGGATCCACCAGTGTCATTGAAATGTGTGTTCTCTACAGAGACCACACATGGATCCACCAGTGTCATTGCATGTGTGTTCTTTTTAGTAACAACAACTAGAGTCATTTTGCATGTGTGTTCTTTTCACATACACCTATGGATCCACCAGTTTCATTGCATGTGTGTTATTTTCACAATCCACCCATGGATCCACCAGAGTCATTGCATGTGTGTTCTTTTTAGTAACAACAACCATAGTCATTTTGCATGTGTGTTCTTTTCACATACCACCTATGGATCCACCAGTGTCATTGCATGTGTGTTATTTTCACTAACAACAACCAGAGTTATTTTGCATGTGTGTTCTTTTCACATACCACCTATGGATCCACCAGTGTCATTGAAATGTGTGTTCTCTACAGAGACCACACATGGATCCACCGGTGTCATTGCATGTATGTTCTTTTCACTAACAACAACTGGAGTCATTGCATGTGTGTTCTCTTCACAATCCACACATGGATCCGACAATGTCATTGTGAAGGTGTTATGCTCTAGAGGCAAATAATAATTTGTATTATTTGATATATCTCCTGTGTGTTCATAATACGTTTCATACTGTGTTATAACTGTGTTAATACGAAACGTTAATACACGTGTGGTATGTAAACAAACCGTGTCTCTAGTTACCTCTAGTGAACTAGTTCATTGGTCATGAGAATGGTCTATGTTTCAAGACCATGGGCATTTATGCCAACTGACAATGAGGTCATGTTATTAGCTGAATAACATGATAGACAAACATCCGACCGTTATATCTTCATGAGATCTAGTTACAAAGTTCACCATTGATGATAAAACACAGAGAACCTCGTAACCCGATCCTTTGACTGTGAGGTAATGCAAATCACCATTCCGGAAGAAGCTTAGATGGTTATCTAGAGTCATCTCGTAACAGGGTCACCAAAAGGTGCCACTCAGGTTTTCCGAAGGGATGCGTAGAGGAGTACATATCAAGAGCAGGATTTGTCTAGTCTATGTAATGGACAGATACATGTGGCCATCTTGGTGACATTTCATATGAAGCTTGCAAGCATGTGACTGGGTCACTTGATGCAATTACATGAGAACGAGAAACCAAGTTCATCAGTAACGAGATCGAACTAAGGTATGTAGATACCAAAGATCAAGTCTCGGATGAATTAGGTATCGAGTGACAAAGGGAATGGGGTACGACTATCTCACGGTTCGAGCGATTGTATTCGTGAAATGTACGGGGGTCACATGGCCATCCAGGTCCCTCTGTTGATCATTGATATGAGAGTGGTCTCTATCATGTCTGGAGTGTTTTCGAACCGAAGGATGTCACGCTTAAGGGTAGGGACGCTTAGGGTAGATGAGGCATCATATGAGAAATAGAGAGAGAGAGACCGGAATAGTTTCGGTAACATCCGATGGAGATCGGAAAGTGGTCCGGAAGTTGTTCTGAAGTGAAGAGATAATATACTATGTATATTTGAATGTTAATTGGAGAATTAATATTAAATATATATTTTATTTTATTTTTGAAGGCACTATATTGCTAATGGGCCTCACCCGAAGGGAGGCCCAAGTGGGCAAGGCGCCTAGGGAGTGGGGGCCAGCCGGCCTAGGGCTAGTGGGCTGCCCCAGTGGGGCCCACCTAGGGCCGGCGGCTGCCCCAAGGTGGCCGGAAGGTGTGGGGATTAGTCCCACCCCGCCTGGCCCCTGGGTGGTGTGCCCCCCTCCCACTATATAAAGGGGTCCCCCTCCCCTTTGGAGAACACCCATTCCTCTCATTCTCTCTCTCATATGCTGAGGACTTCCCCGTAATATTGGGGAGGACCTCATGGTTGATTTCTCCACATTCACACTATCGTCGTGTGATCGGCAATCCGGCATCTATTTCTTCCGCTACTCGGCTGGATTGGAGCCCGGTTGACATCCCCTACACCGGACGTGTGACGAACTTCGGAGGCACCACACTTGGGGTGCTGCTCGTCTTCATCAATATACGCCTTCCTGCGTAAGGCGTGCCTCTCTCTGCAAAGGTATGAATACTGTATTCCTTCTCCGTTACTTATGTCTACATAGTATAGATCCTGGTATTAGTGTTCGAGTAGATAGAATTTTTTTTTTCTGCTACCGAACCCTTCAGTGGTATCAGAGCGGGTCTATGGGTAGACATGTCGTACAGACAGAACACATAGAAATATGTGGGCATTGATTCTCTAGTTGCTACCCTCTTTAAGTGTTATTGTTCATATCGCGGCACTGTTTGATGAAGCGGCCCCCAACCGACCTCACGTGGTGATTCACGAGACTGGTCCACATATCAAAGTGGCTTAGGGGGTGTCTGTCTCTCTATAGTAGTTGATATGGCATTGACACTGGAGGGCCCTGAAAATGGAAGAAGAACGACAATCATTGAATCCATGTTGTGGCTCAACGTTCGTAGGTGGGAAAGGGTTCTACTGCGAAAGCCCTGAAGCCGCGTAAAACATGCAATAGTGAATATAGAAGCGTCTATTTTTATTATTGCATAGGGGCAAGTATTATAACATGGCAATGACAAGTTTGTGAAACTCTCATTGAAGCTATTGATGATGATCATAAAGCTATAACCATGTCATAACACTTTACTTTAGAAGTATTACTTATTGTGCTACTATACTACTAGATGGTAGCATAATAAGATAATCCCTCATAGTATTCCAGTTTCGTATTCCCCTTGTGTGTGCACCACCAAGAAAGTTCTTCGGTATGAGGCGATCCAGGGTTATAGGCCTGGGAGTCCAACATATCTACGTTCGCATACAGTGGGTGTAAGCCATGTTGCACTGCGAATACACACGAGTTAGGACTGGCAAGCCTAGCACGCTAGAGAAGTGTGGCCTCGGAATACAAGAGATCGAAAGTTCGAGCATGAATCACATGGTTGATGTGATCGATATTAGGGAATGTCCACCTTTGATACTGCACTGATGGCCGTGACGATCGGGGGAGGTGTAGAGGATAGGGATCATGTGATCACTAAACGAGTAGAGGGATGTTCGTTTAAGTGGGAGTTCTTTTAGTTAAAACTCGAACTCATTATTATGAACATAGTCTAAACACTTTGCAAATCCTTTGTAGATGTCTCGCCCACCTACCTTCAACCTTAGCACTTTCCTCGAGAAGGACAAGCTGAATACTGATGGAACCAACTTCACCGCATGGTTCCGCAATCTTAGGATCCTCCTAGTCCCCTACAAGTTGACTTATGTCATCGAGGCTGAGCTTCCGGCTAAGCCTGCAGATTCCGCCTCTGAGGATGAAAAGAATGTCTCGCAGTCCAAGGCAGATGATTTCTCCCTCATCCAGAGTGGAATGCTCTATGCCATGGAGCCGGAGCTTCAAAAGCGTTTTGAGAAGATGAACGCTTTTGAGATCATTGAGGATCTTAAGGCTGTCTTTGCTCCACAGGCTCGTGCAGAGAGGTATGATGCTTCCGAGCTTTTCTTCTCTGCTAAAATGGAAGAGCACATCAGTATTAGTGAGCACGTGGTCAAAATGTCTGGCTACGTTAAACGCTTAAACGCCCTGGATTACAAAATCCCAGAGGAACTCGCTATAGATAGGGTGCTGCATTCGCTGCCCCTAGCTATAAGGGTTTTGTGATGAACTACAACATGCAAGGGATGACCAAGACCCTTGCTGAGGTGTTCGCCATGCTCAAAACTACTGAGGTTGAAATCAAGAAGGAGCACATGGTGCTGATGGTCAACAAGACCACCAACTTTATGAAACCGGGGCAAAAGGGAAAAGGCAAGAGCCAGAAGCCTAAGAGGGATGGAAAGTTTGTTCCCACCACCTCAAGGGCTGCCAAGCCTAGCCCTAAGCCCAGCACTTCGTGCTTCTATTGCAAAGGGGATGGGTAATGGAAATGCAACTGCCCCAAATACCTTGAAGACAAGCGAGCTGGCAAGATAGCCATTCCGGACAAAGGTATATATGATATACATGTTATTGATGTATTCCTTACAAGCTCCAGGAGTAACACCTGGATATTTGATACCGGATCTGTTGCTCACATTTGTAACTCTCAGCAGGATCTGCAGAGTAGGAGGCGCCTGAGGAAGGACGAGGTGACGATGCACGTCGGCAATGGTTCAAAAGTCGAAGTGATGGCCGTCGGCACCCTGCATCTGCGTCTACCATCAGGATTATTGTTGGTTTTGAATAAATACTATTATGTACCCGCACTGAGTATGAATATTGTGAGTGGGTCTTGCTTATTGCAAGACCATTATTCGTTCAAATCAGGAACAAATGGTTGTTCAATTTATATGAATGATGTTTTCTATGTTCATGCACCTGTACGTGATGGCTTATTCTTACTTGATCTTGATTGTGATACACACATCCATAGTGTTGATGCTAAACATTGAAAGCACAGTGACGATAATTCCATGTACATATGGCATTGCCGTCTTGGTCATATTGGCGTAAAACGCATGAAGAAGTTTCATTCAGAAGGGCTTCTTGGATCATTGGATTTTTAATCCCTTGATACATGTGAGCCATGTCTCATGGGCAAGACGACCAGGACACCATTCTCTAGTATAATGGAGAGAGCGGTAGACCTACTTGAGATCATACATACCGATGTATGTGGACCAATGAGTGTCTCACCCTGCAATGGTTATCGTTACTTTGTTACCTTTACTGACGACTTGAGCAGATATGGATATATCTACTTAATGAAGCACAAGTGTGAAACCTTTGAAAAGTTCAAGGAATTTCAGAAAGAGGTAGAGAATCAACTTAACAAGAAAATCAAGCACCTTCGATCGAATAGAGGAGGCGAGTATTTTAGTTATTAGTTTAACATGCACTTGAAGGACTGTGGGATTGCACCACAGCTTACGCCTGCCGAAACACCGCAACGTAATGGTGTGTCGGAACGTCGTAACCGAACCCTATTTGATAGCGTATGGTCCATGATGTCTTTAACTGATTTGTCTGTGTCTTTTTGGGGATATGCGTTAGAAACCGCCGCTTTTATTTTAAACCGAGCACCATCCAAATCCGTGGAGACAACCCCATATGAGATATGGCATGGCAAGAAGCCAATGTTGTCATTTCTGAAAGTTTGGGGTTGTGAGGCTTACGTTAAGAAACTGCAGCCTGACAAACTCGAACCCAAATCGGAAAAATGTATCTTTGTAGGATACCCAAGGGAAACCGTTGGGTATAACTTCTACAACCAAGCCGAAGGCAAAACGTTTGTCGCAAAAACTGGCACCTTTCTTGAAAAGGAGTTTCTTGCAAAAGGGGTGAGTGGAAGGAAAATAGAGTTAGATGAAATTGTTGACCCTTCTCTCCGTATTCCGAGTAGCGCAACAGAAGTTGTTCCGAAACCGCTCTCCAACATGGAGGAAGAGCCCGTTGATGCTGATCAAAACAATGACATCGAGACTCCTGAGGTTCGCAGGTCTACAAGGGTTCGTGCCACTCCAGATTGGTACAGTAGCCTTGTAATGTTTGTCATCTTAGATGATCAGGAAGAACCTGCAAACTACAAAGAAGCTATGGATAATGCTGACTGCGAGAAATGGCTAGAAGCCATGAAATCCGAAATAGGATCCATGCATGAAAACCAAGTTTGGACCTTGGTGGATCTTCCAGAAGGCCGCAAGGCTGTGGAAAATAAACGGCTCTTTAAGAAAAAGACATATGCGAATTGTAATGTGACCATTCACAAAGCTCGACTTGTCGCAAAGGGTTTTTGACAAATTCAAGGAGTTGATTACAATGAGACTTATTCTCTCGTAGTAATG
Organism: Avena eriantha; assembly: GCA_910589775.1. Taxonomy (NCBI): domain Eukaryota; kingdom Viridiplantae; phylum Streptophyta; class Magnoliopsida; order Poales; family Poaceae; genus Avena; species Avena eriantha. Next base: position 12,140 of record CAJUXJ010001145.1, read on the forward strand.
CTTAAGGCTGTCAGGATTTTAATAGCATTTGCTGCACATTTCGACTATGAAATTTGGGAGATGGATGTCAAGACCGCATTCCTCAATGGTCACATTGATGAAGAGTTGTATATGATGCAACCAGAAGCTTTTGTCAATCCTAAGGATGCTGGAAAGGTATGCAAACTTCAACGGTCCATTTATGGATTGAAGCAAGCATCTCGGAGCTGGAACCAACGTTTTGATCAAGTGATCAAGAGTTTTGGATTTATCCAAAACCAACAAGAGTTCTGTGTTTACAAGAAAGCTAGTGGGAGCTCGGTTGTTTTCTTATTAGTATATGTGGATGACATATTACTCATGGGAAACGATGTGGATCTTATGAATAGCGTGAAAGCATATTTAAGCAACCAATTTTCCATGAAGGATCTAGGTGAAGCTGCATATATATTAGGAATCAAGATCTATAGAGATAGATCGAGACACCTAATAGCATTAAGTCAAAGTACTTACATAGATAAGATTTTGAAGAGGTTCAAAATGGAAAACACCAAGAGGGGTTTTACACCTATGATGAAGAATTGCAACTTGAGTATGACTCAATGTCCTGTAACGGACAATGATAGAGAAAAGATGTCTTACATCCCCTATGCTTCAGCAATAGGATCTATCATGTATGCAATGCTTAGTACCCGACCTGATGTGGCATTGGCTCTTAGTTTGACGAGCCGATATTAGAGTAATCTAGGATCGGATCATTGGACAGCTATGAAAAATATCCTAAAGTATCTAAAGAGAACAAAGGATATGTTCCTGATCTATGGAGGAAATGATGAAGCTCTAAACATAACAGGTTACGTAGATGCGAGCTGGAATTCAGATCATGATGACTCGAAGTCTCAAACAGGATTTGTTTTCTTGGTGAATGGTGGGGCGATAAGCTGGAAGAGCAAGAAGCAACCGGTGGTGCCACAATCTTCAATGGAATCTGAATACATTGATGCGGCTGATGCAGCAAATGAAGCTGTTTGGCTAAGGAATTTCGTCATCGAACTGGGAGTTTTTCCCAATGCTCAAGACCCCCTGACGATCTATTGTGATAACACGGGAGCTATTGCAAATGCAAGGGAGCGAAGAACTCATTCCACAGCCAAACATATCAAGCTTAGATTTCACGTCATCCGACAAAACGTTGACGAAGGTCAAGTCAAGATTTGCAAAGTAGATACAGAACTGAATGTAGTAGATCCGTAGACGAAATCTCTCCACTTAGATAAGCATGAACAACACCAAGATTCCATTGGTGTTAGGTTCCTGCCTATTGTAAACTAGTTTTATATACTCTAGTGCAAGTGGGAGACTGAAGGAGTTATGCCCTAGAGGCAAATAATAAAGTGTATTATTTGATATATCTCCGGTGTGTTCATAATACGTTTCATACTGTGCTATAACTATGTTAATACGAAACGTTAATACACGTGTGGTATGTAAACAAACCGTGTCTCTAGTTACCTCTAGTGAACTAGTTCATTGGTCATGAGAATGGTCTATGTTGCAAGACCATAGGAATTTATGCCAACTGACAATGAGGTCATGATATTAGCTGAATAACATGATAGACAAACATCCGACCGTTATATCTTCATGAGATCTAGTTACAAAGTTCACCATTAATGATAAAACACAGAGAACCTCGTAACCCGATCCTTTGACTGTGAGGTAATGCAAATCACCATTCTGGAAGAAGCTTAGATGGTTATCTAGAGTCATCTCGTAACAGGGTGACCAAAAGGTGCCACTCAGGTTTTTCGAAGGGATGCGTAGAGGAGTACATATCAAGACCAGGATTTGTCTAGTCTATGCAACCGATAGATACATGTGGCCATCTCGGTGACATTGCATTAATGAAGCTTGCAAGCATGTGACTGGGTCACGGGATGCAATGACATGAGAACGAGAAAACAAGTTCATCAGTAACGAGATCGAACTAAGGTATGTAGATACCAAAGATCAAGTCTCGGATGAATTAGGTATCGAGTGACAAAGGGAATGGGGAACGACTATCTCACGATTCGAGCGATTGTATTCATGAAACGCACGGGGGTCACATGGCCATCCAGGTCCCTCTATTGATCATTGATATGAGAGTGGTCTTTATCATGTCTGGAGTGTTTCCGAACCAAAGGATGTCACGCTTAAGGGTAGGGACGCTTAGGGTAGATGAGGCATCGTATGAGAAATAGAGAGAGAGAGACCAGAATAGTTTCGGTAACATCCGATGGAGATCGGAAAGGGGTCCGGAAGTTGTTCCGAAGTGAAGAGATAATATAATATGTATATTTGAATGTTAATTGGAGAATTAATTTTAAATATATATTTTATTTTATTTTGATTGCACTATATTGCTAATGGGCCTCACCCGAAGGGAGGCCCAAGTGGGCAAGGCGCCTAGGGATTGGGGCCAGCCGGCCTAAGGCTAGTGGGCCGCCGGAGTGGGGCCCACCTAGGGCCGGCGGCTGCCCCAAGGTGGCCGACGGGTGTGGGGATTAGTCCCACCCCGCCTGGCCCCTGGGTGGTGCGCCTCCTCCCACTATATAAAGGGGTCCCCCCTTCCCTTTGGAGAACACCCATTCCTCTCATTCTGTCTCTCTCTCATCTGCTGAGGACTTTCCCTTAATATTGGGGAGGACCTCGTGGTTGAGTTGTCCACCTTCACACTACCGTCGTGTGATCGGCGATCCGGCATCTACTTCTTCCACTGCTCGGCTAGATCGGAGCCCGGTTGACGTCCCCTACACCGGACGTGTGACGAACTTCGGAGGCACCACACTTGGGGTGCTGCTCGTCTTCATCAATATACGCCTTCCTGCGTAAGGCGTGCCTCTCTCTGCAAAGGTATGAATACTGTATTCCTTCTCCGTTACTTATGTCTACATAGCATAGATCCTAGTATAAGTGTTCGAGTAGATAGAAATTTTTTGTTTTCTGCTACGGAACCCTTCACATTGCATGTGTGTTCTTTTTAGTAACAACAACCATTGTCATTGCATATGTGTTATATTCAGAGACCACACATGGATCCACCAGTGTCATTGCATGTGTGTTCTTTTTACTAACAACAACAAGTCATTGAAATGTGTGCTCTCTTCAGAGACCACACATGGATCCACCAGTGTCATTGCATGTGTGTTCTTTTCACTAAAACAACCAGAGTCATTGGATGTGTGTTCTTTTCACATACCACATATGGATCCACCAGTGTCATTGCCTGTGTGATCTTTTCACAATCCACCAATGGTTCCACCAGTGTCATGGCATGTGTGTTCTTTTTAGTAATAACAACCAGAGTCATTTTGCATGTGTGTTCTTTTCACAAACCACCTATGGATCCACTAGTGTCATTGCATGTGTGTTGTTTTCACTAAAACAACCAGAGTCATTGCATGTGTCTTATTTTCACATACCACATATGGATCCACCAGTGTCATTGCATGTGTGCTCTTTTCACAATCCACCCATGGATCCACCAGTGTCATTGCATGTGTGTTATTATTAGTAATAACAACCAGAGTCATTTTGCATGTGTGTTCTTTTCACATAGCACCTATGGATCCACTAGTGTCATTGCATATGTGTTCCTTTCACTAACAACAACCAGAGTCATTTAGCATGTGTGTTCTTTTCACATACCACATATGGATCCACTTGTGTCATTGCATGTGTTCTCTTTTCACAATCCACACATGGATCCACCAGTGTCAATGGATGTGTGTTCTTTTTAGTAACAACAACCAGTGTCATTGCATGTGTGTTCTCTTCAGAGACCACACATGGATCCACCAGTGTCATTGCATGTGTGTTCTTTTTACTAACAACAACAAGAGTCATTCAAATGTGTGCTCTCTTCAGAGAGCACACATGGATCCACCAGTGTCATTGCATGTGTGTTCTTTTTACTAACAACAACCAGAGTCATTGCATGTGTGTTCTTTTCACATACCACATATGGATCCACCAGTGTGATTGAAATGTCTGTTCTATACAGAGACTACACATGGATCCACCAGTGTCATTGCATTTGTGTTCTTTTTAGTAACAACAGCCAGAGTTATTTTGCATGTGTGTTCTTTTCACATACCACCTATGGATCCACCAGTGTCATTACATGTGTGTTCTTTTCACAATCCGCCCATGGATCCACCAGTGTCATTGCATGTGTGTTCTTTTTAGTAACAACAAGCAGAGTCATTTTGCATGTGTGTTCTCTTTACATACCACCTATGGATCCACCAGTGTCCTTGCATGGGTGTTCTTTTTAGTAACAACAACCAGAGTCATTTTGCATGTGTGTTCTTTTCACATGCCACCTATTGATCCACCAGTGTCATTGAAATGTGTGTTCTCTATAGAGACCGCACATGGATCCACTAGTGTCATTGCATGTGTGTTCTTTTTAGTAACAACAACTAGAGTCATTTTGCATGTGTGTTCTTTTCACATACCACCTATGGATCCACCAGTGTCATTGCATGTGTGTTTTTTTCACTAACAACAACCAGAGTCATTTTGCATGTGTGTTCTTTTCACATACCACCTATGGATCCACCAGTGTCATTGAAATGTGTGTTCTCTTCAGAGACCACACATGGATCCACCAGTGTCATTGCATGTGTGCTCTTTTCATAATCCACCCATGGATCCACCAGTGTCATTGCATGTGTGTGCTTTTTAGTAACAACAACCAGAGTCATCTTGCATGTGTGTTCTTTTCACATACCACGTATGGATCCACTAGTGTCATTGCATGTGTGTTCTTTTCACAATCCACCCATGGATCCACCAGTGTCATTGCATGTGTGTTCTTTTCACTAACAACAACTGGAGCCATTGCATGCGTGTTCTTTTCTAATACCACATACGAATCCACTAGTGTCATTGCATGTGTGTTCTTTTTACTAACAACAACCAGAGTCATTGGATGTGTGTTCTCTTTAGAAACCACACATGGATCCACCAGTGTCATTGAAATGTGTATTATTTTCAACTACCGCCGTTGGCCACAAACAATCGGGACGCATAACTAACCAGCAACCGCTCTGGGCTTCTAGAAGACTCAATCCCGATTGTTAGGCGCCGTTGGATCGGGGTGCGTGGACGATAGTGATGTCCTTCGCGAGGGAGAACCCCGAGAAGTCTTTTCTGCGAACTGATTGGCCGTGGCAACAATGCTAGGCCTACGTCCTTGCCTTTATCCCCTTAACCTCGGGGCTGATAATCAGATCGTGTTCCTTCATTGCCATGGAGAGGGAGAGGCCCAAACTCAACTTGCATGAGGCTCAGATGTTCGCCCACTACGACATACTCGCGCTGCCATTAGCGAGGCTTCTGGCCGGCTTCGAGATCAGCTATGCTAGGGTTCCTGTCACGCCGCTCTTGCGCGACAACGCGTTGGCGAGGTAGATCGTGGAGCGCCGCTGCCAGCTGTCGAAGCGGAAGAGGGTAATGGCGCGGTACTTGCATACAAGTGCGTACTAGCGAAAGATGTTCAAGAAGGAGCGGGCTGCGTTGATTGCGCTGTGCGGAACCCACCGGCAGGAGATCCACCCGGATCTGCGCAACACCGAAGGGAGGCAGCGCTTCTGGGCAGTGTCTGGGCGTACGACCTCCACCGTTATCGATGCATCACACCGTGAAGAATCCATGAGGAGGAGGAACGCTGCCGGGAACGTCGGCATCGATTCCGATGCATAGGAGGCTGTCGGCGACACGGACAACGTCGTCAATGATGGAGACTGCAAGAGCAGCATAGTCGATTAGGGCCACTTAAGCATAAATTAAATGGGAAAATTTGCTGCAAGACACCGTTATTTTCTGCCATTTGCTGCAACACACCGTCCGATTGTGTCTTTTCCAGGTACCATTACAATTGAGCGGTGTGTTTTAGCAAACGCCAGAAAATAACGGTGTTTTGTAGAAAATTTTCCCAAATTAAATCTATGTACGGTATCTTAATGTGCTCTTTGGATCTGGGTCACCTGAGTCATGGTCGATTATCATCATAATCTATATATGTTGGCCATGTTTTAGTTGTCTTTGTCTTTGAAACTAGTCGATCGAAACTCGTCCGATCCTGAAAATAAAGTTCGCGCGTTCCCTGGCATATCTGATGGGACAATACGCTAACTCTGCTCCCAGCACTTGATGGCACAGCCGTAATTTGGACTGCGCCTGAGGAGAAGGGATCGAGCGTGTTGTAATAGTGTACTACTCCTGTCCAGATATAACTGACTTAGTTTTTTTAGATATTTAATAAACGTGTCTATACCCAAAACATGTCTAGATACATGTTTTAGGTTTCTCTGTCTTTGAAACTAATCAAAAGTCGTCAAATTCTGAACAAACAAAGTCATTGCGTTCACACCTAATGGGACAATACGCTGACTCTGCTACTTGATGGCACAACCATAATTCTGGAGTGTGCCATAGGAGATGGGAGTGCAAGGGAGATGGGAACTAGTAGCCGTGTCCAAACGCAGGTAAAAAATTAATGTAATAATATTTTAAAAAATGTAATCTGGTCCACATGACCCCATCATGGACACGTTGCACGCGACAGATATAAATAAAGACAACACAGCTAGTTTAGTTTTAATGATAGAATTCAACATAGGACATTACTGTGCCCACATCTTTCTGCTCCTCTTAATAGTCTGCTAGCCCACGCTGCATTAAGAATCAGTTGATGAGGATAAAAAAATGATATAATGGCAAATAAAACAATTTTTAAGCTTACCTTTCATCCGGAGAATCGTACAAAAATGAAATTGGTAGGGATTTATTATTTCTCCTACAGTTAGCCAAAAGATCCTCAAGAACATCCTCAATCACCCTTGCAACTTCTTCATATTCTAATACACCTCCATTATTTGCCCTTTCCTTCCCCGTTCTGCTTACCCTTTTGTTTCTTTTCACACCCTTTTCTCGCCGGCACCTCCACTTCTTCATGCTTACGTACGTTTTCCTCCGAGTGCTCATCACCGTCTTCGCGCTGCTCTTCCGCTAGTTCTGGCTGAGAAGCCTCATTTTCTGCCACCGGGGTGTGAACACGGTCAATAGCATGTGTAACTGGGTTTTTGCACAACCTCTTGATATGGCCGAATCCGCCACAACGTCCGCATTTCCTTTTCCTAGAACCAAGCCTTGGACCTTTATCGGTGGAGGATATGATCCTTAGCTTTCTAGGCCTCCTAGGTGGTCTCCTACGAACTGGTGGTTGAAGTTTGAACCCTGGATCGACGATCTCCCAATCATTTTCATCGGCCATAGGTGGTACGTTTTCTGCATAAATTGCAGCAAACTTCTCCATGGACAAAAAGTTGTCGACATAGTTCTATATTTCAGCTCCGTTACCTCTAAGCTTTAAGATGAAGTAAATTACATGGTGACATGGCAGACCAGTAATCTACCACTGTCTGCATGAACAAGTCTTGTTTCCAATGTCTATAGTGTACATCCGTTCACTTCCACGCTTGTATTCTGCATAAACCTCAGCCAATGTTCTGGAACTTCTGACCACCCTCATCTTTATCGTTCTCATTGCCCTAGTTCTTGCATTCAGTAACATAACCACCTTTGGAAACTATTTTATGGCCTAAAAAATTTCTTGCACAAATTCTTTGCCTTAAATCTATCTTCACCATTTTGCACTGTCTTATTGCATCCAACAAAATAACAATTCCAAGTGTCTTCATGCCCGAAATCTTATCATTGAAACTCTCTGCCAAATTATTGCATACAAAATCCAGCTTCCTTAACTCACCAAACTTGCTTCTGGCCCATAGCTTGGTGTGATGTTCCTCAAGGTATTTTTTCACCTTTGGAACTATATACATGTTCTGCAAGTAAGTAGCATGCGTGCTTGGGATGTATGTGTATGTTGATCGCCACAAGTCCTCTTCAAAGATCTTTCCTTCGAAATTCTTCGTGAAGTTAGTAGCAAGGTGCCGCATGCATTCCCTATGCTCAACCCCAGGAAACACAGCATCAAAAGCATTCTCAAGACCCTCGTATGCACCGGTGTGTATCACCATGCCTTCAGGGTGACCAATTACTTCTCATAGTCTCTGCATGAACCATGTCCAGCTTTCATTTGATTCACCCTCAAGAACAGCATAAGCTACGGGTAGAAGCCAATTATGCGCACCCAAAGCACAAGCAGAAGCAGAAGCAACATGTCCCCTGAACTTCCCTGTTAAAGACGTTGCGCCTATTGCCAAGTATGGCCTGCAGCCATCGAGGAACCCCTTCCAGCATGCCTTCAGGAAGAAAAAACATCTCCTGAAGCATATCTTATCTACCTGCTTATACCTGACCCCCCTCGAGACCTTTTCTCTCCCTTTCACAACCTCGTAATCGATGTCAACAACACTACCAGGTGATGTTTTCTCTACCCGAGCTTTGAAACTATACAACATATGAGAACTATCATTCCTCTTGCCTTGAATGATGTCTAGAGCCATCTCCTTCCCATCAAAGACTTTGTGATAAGGAATCAGAATATTAAACTTTTTTCTAATATTTGCTCTGAGTTCAACTGGTCCAATGTTATGATCCTGCCTCACCTAGTCAAGTACAGTAGCAGCAATCAACTTGGTAGTCGCCGGTCTAATTTTACCACTTAAAGAAGTATTAGGGCAGTTGTGTTCCTTCGTGTTTACTTTGATATGCATTCGATAAGAATCCAAATAATTTAGAGCTAGTTATCAGTAGAATAAATATGAGAAAGAATGAAACTAAATGTAGCTACTGCAAACTGAAATGGGTGTCCACCCCACATTGGAGATGCATGTAATCTCCATTTACACACATTAGTTTCCCTACGGTGCACCCTAAATCTCTTTTGGTCTCTCTTTTCAATGATAAATTCAAACCCAACTCTGATTGCATAGGTTGCAACTGCATATCTGCAGTCCTCCACATTATCAAAGACAGTCCCCTCATCAATTGTAGGATTGTCCCTATCAAAGCGTATCACTGGCCTGTCCACATCTTCGTCGTCGTATCTACATCCCATTTCCACATCTTCACATTCCTCTTCCTCATCAGTCCCATAGTCAGGCTCAAAGTTCGAATCAACCAAATATTCCCTACTCTCCATCCTATCAGGGTCAGGAGCCACGTCTGGATATGCTTTCTCATCATCATCCGCACTGCCACATGTTTCAGTGCCTTCATGCTCGCTTGACAAAGCATGATGCTCAAGGACAAGCTGTACAGATGTCCTGTGGTTACCAACCCATATCCTTGGCATCACCATGGGACTATAAATGCTAATTGGGGTACGCAGATAAGGAATCACAGTTCTTACCTTTCAATGTGGATGCACGACACCTTTTCCGGGCTCCATACCTCCAAAGCTCTGCACCCCGCTACCTCTCCCCCCGTTTCGTTGTCCTCTGTGCTCTCCAGACTTGAAGGAGATTCCATGCTCTCCAGCCGCGCAGGACCCATATCTGTGCTTTCAAGTGTCGTAGGATCCATCTCCGAGCGGGATCCGGATCACCAGTGTCGTTGGGCCCCTAAACTAACGACCGACTCTCGGTTTTCGTTTCCAGACGCGCCTGGGAGGTGGGCGATGGCAAGGAGACAGGGCAGGGAGGGGAGGGGAGGGGACGTGACGGGATGGCAGGGAGGGGAGGGCGGGAGGACGACGGCCCAAGGGGACGATGAGAGCGGTGCACGACTGAGAGGAGTGGTGGCGGCAGGAGCAGAGGAGAGGAGCGGAGCGGAGCTGGTTGCGACAAAGCATGGAAAATTGCACAATAATGTGTTGGTGGGTGGCACCGGCCCTCGAACCTGGGACGCGCCCCGTCGTAGGTGGAGGAGGCGGGACCGCCTGTCAGAAAACATGCCACCTGTCAGCGCACTATACACGGGGAGCACTTCACGGAATTTTTAGCAGGTCCCACATGTCAGTCTGTTTGATCAAGACTTGCATGCAGTGCATGCCTAGTCCACGCGCTAGTTCCGGAAAAAAGCCCGTTGATCCAAACTTGAATTGGCAGTTCCGCTTCTTCCCCCCCGTGTCATCGTCTCCTCGCAGTGGCAGTTCCACTTCGTCTCCCTCGTCTGGTATCCTCTTTTTCTTCTCCTCGTAGTGGTAGTTCTTCTTTCTTCCTCGATCAAAACATTCCCACACGTAAGCCATGGCCAGTAGCCAGATGAAGAGGAACTGGGCCGATCTTCCGGCCGACCCACTTGGCAAGATCGCCGACTATTTGCTGGAGAAAGAGGAGTACGTCGACACCTATGCTTCTTGTCGGGAAGTCTGCACCGATTGGCTCCGCACTTTAAAGGTGCCCGAATTCCATCTTAACAACTGGATCATGATAGATAACACACTTCCAGACTTTGGCGACTTCACCTTCCTCAACCTCGCCACTGGTCGTTGCTTCAGGACAAATCTAATGGATGTCCATCGCAGGTTCACATTCACATCCGATATTTATTGGTATTTTCCATTGTAAACATCTTAGTGCTAACTGATGCCCTCTTCTTCCAAAAGATTCTACTTCGTCGGTGTTTCTCGTGGCGTCATCGTGCTGGCTCAGAGGGTGGAGCCGTACCAGATTCATCTTCTGAACCCACTCACTCATAAGTCTAACACTGAGTTTCAAGCACACATACCATCTGATCTTCTGGAATCTGTCGTCGTGTCAAAGTCCCTGACAATGGTGTTCGTTTGCACTGATTATCCAGATCATATTGCATGGGCCGATGAGAGCACCCCAACGGGGCAAATCAATAGATCATTTGGAGAAGGATTGTATTCGCCACCTCCTGATACGCTTCTGGTCTGCGTGACGGCATTCCGAGGGGAAGTATATGCATTACTTGAGAATGGAGACATCTTGTCGACCAACATCCAGTTAGAGCAGCGCGCGAGCACTGTCACGATGGCCAAAATAATTTTGGCCCTAGTCTTTGAACAGGTACGCGGAACCTACAAGTTTTACCTTGTGGAGTCAGATGGTGATCTGCTTCTTGTGTTGAACGGGGATTTCACCAAAGGGAAACCGGTGTTGTACCGGGTGGACACGGAGAACTGCTCTCTCGAGGCCGTCGGCAACATTGGAAGTCGTGCCCTCTTCGTTGGTTACAATCGGTCTATCTCCATTGACACCAGGTTACACCCCACAGTCAAACCCGGTTGCATATACTACAGGAATTACATTAGACTGTATGATCATGAGGTTCAAGCCTGGGAAGAGGAACCAACAATTGTAATGTATGGCTTCAGTCTGGAACATACACCAAGGCCTTACCCTCTGTACGAGATACTGGCAGCACAGTACAGACGGAGAGAGTTCTCTGAACATATGTTGTAGCACGCCTGAGCCGCCGCCTACGAAATATATAGGGGAGAATGAATCATATATTCATCCTAGGTTATTTGCTAGCATTTTCAGGTCTATTTTTCGAAGTAGAAATTTGGACTGTATTTATATTATTTCGATGATCAGAATGTGTATTACCTTTCAGACAAAATTGTAATGTATTTAAATTTAGTACTTCCAGAATTCAAAGTATTTAATTTTAGTAGCTTCTTTTAGAATTCCCTATGTTCGACATGGGCATCAGCTCAGTTCTGGAATTCAGGTCCCACATGGAAAATTGCACAATAATGTGTTGGTGGGCGGCACCACCCCTCGAACCTGGGATGCGCGCCGTCGAAGGTGGAGGGGGCAGGCCCGCCAGTCAGAAAACATGCCATGTCGGCATCCCCTGTTTCTGATGCCCTTTAAAAAAATAAACACGCCACGTTGTTATCCCCTGTTTCTGATGGTGTTGCTACACTCGACGATACATGGTGCCATATAAATAATATCGTATAAACATAAGGGCACAGTCGTCAACATTTCTAAAATGAAACCCGGTCCTGTCTCCTACCTGTCCTGGTACATTGCCCGATTTGGTGGATAGCCACGACCAATCTTTTTAATACGTTCGCACTCTTATGCTGAGAAGGGAAATAAAGGTTGAGCTGTTAATGCAACGAGTGTCAAATTATTATCCTCTAAGGAAATGGGAAATGGTTATTTTCACGCGTGCCCGTAGTCTAAACCTACTGTCAGTATTTCACTCCCCTTCTCCGACTAACCACAGTTCACCTTGCGCAGCTCCTCCGCGCTGCACCAACTAGGGTAACATGGCCCCGCCTAAGCCGCCACCGCCACAACACCCGCCGAAACTAGGGTATTTAGCCCCTTTAAGGCAGGCCATGAATCTGTACTTCAAGGCCGGTCTCCCATTGCCCTACCAGGCGGATGATTTACCCGAATGTGCCAAATCGGCCACGGCGGCGACTGCGCCATCGTCGGCGCCAGATGCGGCAAGCAGGGCCAAGAGAGCGATGTGGAGAAATCGCGCGGCGGCATTACGACATGCTCTAGGCAATGGGAACAAGGTATGTATCAAATCGTTCATGAGAGCATGCCGCCGCCGAGGGTACACACCCTCGAACAGGGCAGCGCCAAGGTCTAGGAACTCTCGCGTCCACGCTTCGGCGCGGACTACCTTACCTCAGTGGGGTAGGCTGGGAGCACGCCGTCTGCGGCAAAGACGCTCCATCCTACGCATCGTTGAAGGCCGTACCGTGGTGGCAACCAAGCGTCTACACTCAGCATGCTGGATTGTTCGACAGCCGGAGCCGGCGGCGGGCATAAACTCAGCCCCGGAATTCAGGTTCAAGTTCACACGAACCTAGGATCCCGAGAAGGAGATGTCGAATTTCAGTTTCGAAGAAATCGTTGCGGCGGCGCGGATGGTCCAACTGAACCGGGACTGGCGCACGCAAATCGCTCGTGCATGAACGATGCAGATTTCTTGTAGTTTGGCGGGAAGGGAATAGATCAGTTTGGGTTAAATGATCAAAGAACTTATGTCCTCTCAAGGCAATTGGCCAGCCAACTTTTCTGGTGGAGATCTCTAGTTTCTTCAGTGTAGAATAGTTAAGTTCAGACTGAAGAATGGCTTTTGTAGATGAAATGCTGACGAATTGTTCTATAAACAAGTAGGAAGTTTAGCCCACTTTTGTGCAGGTATAAAACCCTTTTGTATGGAAGTACTACTATTGTAAGCAAATACTATCAAGTACCTATTTCCTTCAATTACTAGTCGTGGTTTAATCAAGTTAACTGGCATCTCTTTATCCTAGACTACAGATTTTGCGTCTGCTGTCTGTGATGTAAACCATTTTTTCCTTTGTCTTGTGTTGCCTGCAAAATGGTCCTGCAGTTCAACATGTTACAAATGTAGCTACCTTGTACTCCCTCTGTTTCAAAATATAAGATGTTTTAGCTTTGTGAATGAAGTGGATCTAGTCCCCTTTTAGTATGTAGGTTCATCTAGGTTTAGAAAGCACCATCACTAAAAGATGTCCAGATACGCTCCATTCACAAAGCTAAAACATATTATATTTTGAAACGGAGGGAGTACTTGAAGAGGAGATGGACTACATTTTCCTGGCATCCACAGAATTGACATTGCTCATTGCGAGACCACCCTCTTTTCATGAGGTTGTCCTTGGTTATTCACATAAATTATAAAGCACGGGGTTCAACTACATCGATTCAAACTATTACACGCACACAAACTACATCAAATTCATTACCCACACATACTACATCGATTCAAACTATTACACACACATACTACTACAAACTATTACACACACGTACTACATCGATTCAAACTATTACACATTTTTAGTCGATGCTAACTTCCTGCTACGCTCTCCATACTACAAATTCATTAGCCACACATACCACAACAATTCACTAGAGCTCTGTCTTCACTCGAGGGAAATCAGAACCACCAGCTCGTCCAAGCCCAGTCCCCCCACCGAAATTGTGTGCCCCGTCGCGAAACGGTGGCGGTCCTGTGCCATCGATCCTTCCAGGCCAACACTGCAGGCGACGAGGGCGCTTTCTGGCAGCCTCTTCGGGGCCCTAAATGCCATGTACCGAGTCCAGAACCTCCTCCAGGTGGATGATGACCGGGTGCTTCAAGCAAAGTTGTCGCCTGCCCTGCTTGGAATCTGCACCTCGTACATCTTAGGAACGGCATCAGGATCTTTCAGCCATGCCTTTACCTCGATGACCCATCTATCGCTCGGTGGCACGATTTCCACTAGCTCGCCACCAAGGCTACTGACAACCTGCTTGAGGGCCTCCGGCTCCCAAGCATCCAATGCGAGGCTGTCAAAGCTGTGTTTGCAGAAGAAACGAAGCTACCCCAAGCGATTGTCCCACCCACAGGCGCGATGCCAACGCATGAAGCTCATTTTCTCCCCGCAGCACTCGAAAGAATGGGAAGAATGCAGAACGCGCTCGGTGTCTGCGTTGTGCTCGAACCGAATGAAAAAATCGAATGGCGGCGCGCATACCTCAATGTTGACCTCATTTCGTCTGATCCCAAAACGAGACCTAAAAGCCGACAGCAACTCTGCCGACGACACGGTGGGACGGACGCCCAACACGGTGGCCATGAGAGCGTGGCCGTCGAACTGTTGTGCCAGGGCTACCATGCCTGGGGTGCGCGGCAGCACGCAACTTCCTGAGGCCGGTCGCCGGCCTGGATCGTCTGACAGGACGCGCTCCGCCGTGCAAGAAGGACTAGCCAGAGGCGAGATATTAGTCCGGTGACGCGAAGCTCCGATACGGCGGACGATGCAACGGTGACGGCTGCGACCTTAGATTAGAGGTGTGGGAGGTTGACCGGACATGGCGGAGATGCAAATTAGAGCAAGTGCAAGCTCCGATCTGAGACGAGCAGCCGGAGCTGAGCAAATGTTATGGGGAGAGCAGGGGAGAAGACCAGAGCAGAGTAAAGAAATAGATCTCGTCGACTCAGGGATCTGGTCCACGTAGGGGTAAGCTAGTCCACGACCGCAACAGATAACGGGGAATACTGACATGGCGGGCCAAGAAGAGTTTACCTAACGGCGGAGTTCAACCGTTTTTCATCTGGTTCAAATGACCGTTTGGCTGTTAGATTAGTATTCACCCCCATTTGGCCCTTCTGGACAATTGGCGAATCTACTATGGCCCCTCCGCGCGATTGATGGCAACTCGGGTACCGCGGTGCGCTCACCCACCAAGTTTGGTACCGCAAACGAACATTCCCGTTTTTGAGTGGGAGTCCATTAGTAATTTGGATTAGTTGAACTCACTCTATCATAAAATTGTCTAAATAAACTTTACAAATTCTATTGTAGATGGCACCACCTGCTTTTAATTTCAATGTGTTCATGGAGAAAGAGAAACTTGATGTGAATGGTAGCAACTTCACCAACTGGGCTATGAATTTTAGGATTCTCCTCACTGCTACACAAAAGCAATATGTGTTAGAGGCGCCACTAGGCCCCCCACCAGCTCCTAATGCCCCTGACGTGGAAAAGAATGTCTATATGACTCGTCAGGAGGACCACAACTTAGTTCATTGCGGCATACTGTATGGGCTAGAGCCAGAACTTCAAAAGCATTTGGAAAATGGCAATGCCTTTGATACCATGGGAGAATTGAAAATGATTTTCGATACCCACGCTGCTGTAGAGAGTTATAATGCTTCTGAAAAGTTCTTTAGCTGCATGATGGAGGAGAACAACTCTGTTAGTGAGCACATACTCAAAATGTCTCGGTACGCCGATAAGCTTGTGTCCTTGGGAATAACGATTCCCATTGACTTAGGCATACATCATGTTCTCCAATCTCTGCCACCTAGCTACAAGAGCTTCGTGATGAACTATAATATGCAGGGCATGAAGAAGTCTCTTCCCGAGCTTCTATCAATGCTTAAGACTGCATAAGTGGAGATTAGGAAACTACATCAAGTGTTGATGATCAATAAGACCATCGGTTTCAAGAAGCACAAGAAACGCAAGCACAAGGGAAAGAAGGGTGGCGAATCTGTTGCCGCACCTGAAAAGAAACCCCGAGCTGGCCCAAAGTCTGACACCGAGTGTTACTATTGCAAGGGGACTGGCCATTGGAAGCGCAATTGCCCCAAGTATTTGGCAGACAAGAAGTCTGGCAACGCAAACAAAGGTATATGTGATATACATGTTATTGATGTGTACTTGACTAGTACTCGGAGTAGCACCTAGGTATTTGATACGAGATCGGTTGCTAATATATGTAACTCGGTTCAGGGGCTACGGAACAAGCGAGAACTAGCAAGGGATGAGGTCATGATGCGAGTGGGCAATGGATAAGAGTTTATGTGATCGCCGTCGGGACGCTACCTCTCCATAAGCCATCGGGATTAGTTATAAACCTGAATAATTGTTATTTGGTGCCTGCACTGAGCGTGAACATTGTATCCAGATCATGTTTGATGCAAAGTGGTTATTCCTTTAAATCGGAAAACAATGGTTGTTGATTTATAAGAATGATATCTTTTATGGTCATGCACCTGTGTTGAATGGTTTATTTTTATTGGATCTCGATAGTAGTATTACACATATTCATAATGTTGATGCTAAAAGGATTAAACTTGATAATGATATCTCTGCATATATGTGGCACTGCCGTCTAGGTCATATTGGCGTTACACGCATGAAGAAACTCCATTCTGATGGACTTTTGGAATCACTTGATTTTGAATCATTTGATACATGTGAGCCATGCCTTATGGGCAAGATGACTAGAACACCGTTTTCCGGTTCAATGGAACGAGCGACATATTTATTGGAAATCATACATACTGATGTGTGTGGACCAATGAGTGTGTCGGCACAAGGTGGATATCGTTATTTTTTTACTTCCACGGATGATTTGAGTAGATACGGGTATATCTATTTGATGAAACACAAGTCTGAATCCTTTGAAAAGTTCAAGGAATTTCAGAATGAAGTGGAAAATCATCGTAATAGAAAGATCAAATTTCTTCGGTCTGACCGTGGAGGTGAGTATCTAAGTTACGAGTTTAGCACACACATGAAAGAGTGTGGAATAGTTTCACAACTCACGCCTGCCGGAACACCACAACGTAATGGTGTGTCGGAACGTCGTAATCATACTTTAATGGATATGGTTCGATCTATGATGTCTCTGACTAACTTGCCACTATCATTTTGGTGTTATGCACTGGAAACAACTGCATTCACTTCAAATCGGGCACCATCTAAATCCGTTGAAACGACACCGTATGAATTATGGTTTGGAAACAAACCTAAGTTGTCATTTCTTAAAGTTTGGGGATGCGATGTTTATGTGAAAAAACTTCAGCCGGATAAACTCGAACCCAAAGCGGAAAAATGCTTCTTCATAGGATACCCTAAGGAAACGATTGGGTATACCTTTTATCACAGATCCGAGGGCAAGGTTTTTGTTGCCAAGAATAGATCCTTTCTTGAGAAGGAGTTTCTCGTGAAAGGTGTGAGTAGTCGCAAGGTAGAACTCTAAGAGGTTATTGAACCTTCTCTTCATGAAAAGGCGAGCAGCGCAGCACCAGAAATTGTTTCGGAGTTAACTTCACCTAAAGAAGAGAGAGCTAATGATATTGATCATGAAATTTCGAAAGAGGACACTACCGAACCTCGCAGGTCAAGTAGGACACGTGCAGCTCCTGAACTGCATGGCAATCCTGTTGTGAATTTCATGGTTGATGAAATAGATGACCCTGCGACATATGAAGAAGCGATGATGAGCCCGGATTCCAACAAATGGCTAGAAGCCATGAAAACCGTGATAGAATCCATGTACGAGAACCAGGTTTGGACCTTGGTGGACTTACCTCACGATCGAAAGGCTATTGAGAATAAATGGATTTTCAAAAGCAAAACTGATGGTGATGGTAATGTGACCATCTATAAGGCTCGACTTGTGGCAAAGGGGTTTCGACAAATTTAAGGAGTTGACTACGATGAGACATTCTCTCCCGTAGCAATGCTTAAGTCGGTTAGGTTTATGTTAGCAATTGCTGCATATTTCGATTATGAAATATGGCAGATGGATGTCAAAACTGCGTTCCCCAATGGTAAAATTGAAGAAGAGTTGTATATGATACAACCTAAGGGTTTTGTCGATCCTAAGGATGCTAATAAGGTATGCAAACTTCAGCGATCCATCTATGGACTGAAGCAAACATCCCGGAGTTGGAATCTCTGCTTTGATGAGGTGATCAAAGAATTTGGATTTGTCCAAACTTATGGAGAGGCTTGTATTTACAAGAAAGTGAGTGGGAGCAATGTGGCATTTCTGATATCATATGTGGATGACATATTATTGATTGGAAATGATATATATCTTTTAAACAGTGTTAAAAGTTATCTAAACAGCAAATTTTCGATGAAAGACCTTGGTGAAGCGTCATATATATTAGGCATTAAAATCTATAGAGATAGATCAAGGCGCCTAATTGGGCTATCGTAGAGTACATACCTTGATAAGATATTAAAGAAGTTTAATATGGATGGAAGTAAGAAGGGGTTCTTACCTATGTTGCAAGGCAAGACATTGAGCAAGACTCAAAGTCCGACTATGGTGGAAGAAAGAGAGATAATGGATAAGATCCCCTATGCCTCGGCCATAGGCTTTATTATGTATGCCAGGCTATGTACAAGACCGGATGTGGCACATGCTATTAGTTTGACTAGTAGGTACCAATCTGATCCAGGTTCAGAACACTGGATAGCGGTCAAGAATATCCTCAAGTATTTGAGAAGAACTAGCGATATGTTTCTTATATACGGAAGTGAAGAAGAGCTAGTCGCTAAGTGTTATGTTCATGCTAGCTTTGACACCGATCCAGATGACTCTAAGTCTCAATCTGGATACGTATTTCTCTTGAGTGGAGCAGTAGTTAGTTGGAGGAGTTCCAAACAACCTGTGGTGGCTAGATCAACGATGGAGGCGGAATATGTTGCTGCTTCAGAAGCGGCGCAGGAAGCGGTTTGGATGAAAGAGTTAATTACGGAACTAGGTGTGGTTCCTAGTGCATTGTACCCAATGGTGATGTATTGTGACAACAATGAGCCATAGCCAACGTCAAGGAACCAAGGTATCACAAGAATTCCAAGCATATTAAGCGCCGGTTTAACTCCATCCGCGAGCATGTCAAGGATGGAGATATAAAGATTTGTAAAGTACACACAGACCTAAATGTAGCAGATCCGTTGACTAAAGCTCTCCCTAGGGAAAAAAATGATCAACACCGGAACTCCATGGGCGTTAGATTTATCACTATGTGAACTAGATTATTGTCTCTAGTGCAAGTGGGAGACTGGAGGAAATATGCCCTGAGAGGCAATAATAAAGTTATTATTATGTATTCCTCGTATATGATAGATGTTTATTTTGCATGCTATAATTGTATTGATCAGAAACATCCATACATGTGTGTTTAATAAACAAAAAAGGGTTCCTAGTTATGCCTCTCTTATAGACTAGCTTGTTGATTAACAAGATGATCAAGGTTTCCTTATCATGGACATTGGATGTTGTTAATAACAAGGTCACATCATTTGTGAAATGATGTGATGAACATTCATCCGAAGTATAGCATTACGATCAATTCATTATGTTTATATTGCTATAACATCATACGAAGTAATCTTTATCCTTAGACCATGAGATCATGTTAATTGCTAACACCTGAAGAGTATCTTGATAACATCAAACGTCACACTGTAACAGGGTGACTATAAAGATGGGTTCAGTGCTACGATGGTGTTATGTTGAGGCTCATGGATCAAGAGTGGAATTTTTCAATCCTGATGACGGATAGATATACTCTGGGCCCTCTCGGTGATATCACATTAAGATAGCTTGCAAGCAAGTGATGTGATCACTAGAATGTTATATCACAGGAACGAGAAAAGAGTGCATGTCGGTAACGAGATCAAACTAGGTATTTGGATACCAATGCTCGAATCTCGGACATGTATTATATCATGAGACAAAGGGATTATCTTACTAGCGTTAAAGGTTCTCACGATCACAGAAGTCATCGTTGAATATGCAGGAGTCAGTATGGATCTCTAGGTCCCGCTTCTGATTATTGATCTGAGAGGAGTCTCAATCATGTCTCCATTATTTGCGAACCATAGGGTGACACACTTAAGAGTTACCGGACACCATTTTGGAGCACATATGTTTCAGACGAAAGAATTGCAAAGCGCGGGAATCGTTTCGATAGAAACCAGAATTGTTTCAGGTGAAATTGCAGAAAGTGGTTCCGCATGTGATATTGAAATGTTGCAAGGGGTTATATGTGAATGTTTGTTAATTAAAGTAATTAAAAAAATTCTGAATAAATTTAATAAAAGAGTTTTATTAAATGAGAGAGCATTAAACTAAGAGAAATTTAATGCATTTAAAGTGGAGACTTTAAAACGGAATGTGAAGAGGCATTTTAATGTGGAGGGGTTACCACCACATGAATGGGGGAGGTGAGGGGTCACCCCATGAGGCGCCGGCCATAGGGAGGGGCACCCCCCTCCTCCTATAAAAGGCCCCCCTCTTCCTCCTTCTTCCTCACACCTCCTCGTGAAGGATCTCTCTCCCCCTCTAGAATTATTCCCCCATGGTCTCGGATTAGCGAGATACATGTTCCCGGTGGCATTTCATCTGGAAGGAGTTGCTGCTTCCGCTGGATCGCTGGAGCGAGGAGGTGGAGGTTGTCCGGTGGCTTGAACATGTGTGCGAGGACAGATGCGCTGCTGATTTGCGGCGCTCGGACTTCCACACGATCTTGAGATAGGCAAGTGTACGACTACATCAACCACGAGTTCCTACTCGTTAACAAAACTTGTTGTCTTCGAGGGTAAGTTCTCGATGGATATATGTCCACCCGTTGCTCTGTACATAGTAGATAGATCTTGGCGTATAGTTCTCATCGTAGGAAATTTTTTGTTTTCTATGCTGCGGACCCAACATAAACCACATGGATCCACCAGAGTCATTGTATGTGTGTTCCATTCCTAAACCACATCTAGAGTCATTGCATGTGTCTTCCTTTCCTAAACCACCACCAGAGTCAATGCATGTCTGTTCTTTACCTAAACCTGATGGATCCACCAGTGTCATTGCATATGTGTTCTTTTCTTAAACCACCACTAGGGTCAATCCATGTGTGTTCTCTTCCTAAACCACATGGATCCACCAGTGTCATTGCATGTGTCTTCCTATCCTAAACCACCACCAGAGTCATTACATGTGTGTTCTTTTCCTAAACCACATGGATCCACCAGAATCATTGCATGTGTGTTCCTTTCCTAAACCACATGGATCCACCAATGTCATTGCCTGTGTGTTCTTTTCCTAAACCAAATGGATCCACCAGAGTCAATGCATATGTGTTCCCTTCCTAAACCATATACAGACTCATTTCATGTGTTTTCCTTTCCTAAACCACCACCAGAGTCATTGCATGTGTGTTCGTTACTTAAACCACATGGATCCACCAGTGTCATTGAAAGTGTGTTCTTTTCCTAAACCACCACTAGAGTTATTGCATGTGTGTTCTCTTCATAAACCACATGGATCCACCAGTGTCATTGCATGTGTCTTCCTTTACTAAACCACCACGAGAGTCATAGCATGTGTGTTATTTTCCTAAACCACATGGATCCACGAAAATCATTACGTGTGTAAACCTGACCTAAACCACGTTGATCCACCCGAGTCATTGCATATGTGTTCTTTTCTTAAACCACATGGATCCACTAGATTCATTGCATGTGTGTTCCTTTCCTAAACCACATCCAGAGTCATTACATGTGTCTTCCTTTCCTAAACCAGCACTAGAGTCATTGCATGTGTGTTCTTTACCTAAACCACATGGATCCACCAGTGTTATTACATGTGTGTTCTTTTCCTAAACCACCACTAGAATCATTGAATGTGTGTTCTTTTCCTAAACTACATGGATCCACTAGAGCCATTGCATCTGTGTTCATGGATCCACCAGAGTCATTGGATGTGTGTTTCTTTCCTAAACCACATTAATCCACCGGAGTTATTTCATATGTGTTCTTTTTCCTAAACCACATGGATCCACTAGAGTCATTGCCTCTATGTTCCTTTCCTAAACCACATCTAGAGTCATTGCATGTGTCTTCCTTTCATTAACCAACACCAGAGTCATTGCATGTGTGTTCTTTTCCTAAACCACATTGAACCACCAATGTCATTGCATGTGTGTTATTTTCCTAAACCACCAATAGAGTCATTGCATGTGTGTTCTTTTCCTAAACAACATGGATCCACCAGAGTCATTGCATGTGTGTTCCTAACATAAACCACGTTGATCCACCAGAGTCATTGCATATGTGTTCTTTTCCTAAACCACATGGATCCACTAGTCATTGCATGTGTGTTCCTTTCCTAAACCACATCTAGAGTCATTGCATGTGTCTTCCTTTCCTAAACCAGCACCAGAGTCATTGCATGTGTGTTCTTTACCTAAACCACATGGATCCACTAATGTTACTGCATGTGTCTGCCTTTCCTAAACCAGCACCAAAGTGATTGCATGTGTATTCCTTTCCTAAACCACCACCGGAGTCATTACACGTGTGTTCTTTTCCTAAACCACATCGATCCACTAGTGCCATTGCATGTGTCTTCCTTTCCTAAACCACATGGATCCACCTGTGTCATTACATTGTTTTGTTTTCCTAAACCACATGGATCCACCACAGTCATTGAATGTGTGTTCCTTTACTAAACCACATTCAGAGCCATTGCATGTGTGTTGTTTTCCTAAACCACATGGATCCACCAGAGTCATTGCATGTGTGTTCCTTTCCTAAACCACATCTAGAGTCATTGCATGTGTCTTCCTTTCCTAAACCACCACCAGAGTCAATGCATGCGTGTTCTTTACCTAAACCACATGGATCCACCAGTGTCATTGCATATGTGTTCTTTTCCTATATCACCACTAGGGTCATTCCATGTGTGTTCTCTTCCTAAACCACATGGATCCACAAGTGTCATTGCATGTCTCTTCCTATCCTAAACCACCACCAGAGTCATTGCATGTGTGTTCTTTTCCTAAAGCGCATGGATCCACCAGAGTCATTGCATGTGTGTTCCTTTCCTAAACCACATGGATCCACCAGTGTCATTGCCTCTTTGTTCTTTTCCTAAACCAAATAGATCCGCCAGAGTCATTGCATGTGTGTTCCTTTCCTAAACCATATCTAGAGTTATTGCATGTGTCTTCCTTTCCTAAACCACCACCAGAGTCATTGCATGTGTGTTTGTTACCTAAACCACATGGATCCACTAGTGTCATTGCATGTGCGTTCTTTTCCTAAACCACAAATAGAGTCATTGCATGTGTGTTATCTTCCTAAACCACATGGATCCACCAATGTCATGGCATGTGTGTTCCTTTACTAAACCACAACCAGGGTCATTGCATGTGTGTTATTTTCCTAACCCACATGGATCCACCAGAGTCGTTGCGTGTATGTTCCTAACCTAAACCACGTTGATCCACCAGAGTCATTACATATGTGTTCTTTTCCTAAACCGCATGGATCCTCTAGAGTCATTGCATGTGCGTTCCTTTCCTAAAGCACATCCAGAGTGATTGCATGTGTCTTCCTTTCCTAAACTAGCACCAGCGTCATTGCATGTGTGTTCTTCACCTAAACCACATGGATCCACCAGTGTTATTACATGTTTGTTCTTTTCCTAAACCACCACTAGAGTCATTTCATGTGTTTTCTTTTCCTAAACCACATGGATCCACTAGAGCCATTGCATGTGTGTTCTATTCCTAAACCACATGGATCCACTAGAGTCATTGCATGTGTTTTCCTTTCCTAAACCATATTGATCCAACAGAGTTATTGCATATGTGTTCTTTTCCTGAACCACGTGGATCCACTAGAGTCATTGCATGTGTGTTCCTTTCCTAAACCACATCTAGAGTCATTGCATGTGTCTTCCTTTCATAAACCAGCACCAGAGTCATTGCATGTGTGTTCTTTTCCTAAACCACATGGATCCACAAGTGTCATTGCATGTGTCTTCCTATCCTAAACCACCACCAGAGTCATTGCATGTGTGTTCGTTTCCTAAACCACATGGATCCACCAGAGTCATTGCATCTGCGTCCCTTTCCTAAACCACATGGATCTTATATTGTCATTGCATGTGTTTTCCTTTCCTAAACCACATGGATCCACCAGTGTCATCACATGTGTGTTCCTTTCCTAAACCACATGGATCCACCACTGTCATTGCAGGTGTATTCCTTTCCGAAACCAGATCCAGAGTCATTGCATGTGTGTTGTTTTCCTAAACCACATGGATCCACCAGAGTCATTGCATGTGTGTTCCTTTCCTAAACCACATCTAGAGTCATTGCATGTGTCTTCCTTTCCTAAAGCACCACCATAGTCAATGCATGTGTGTTCTTTACCTGAACCACATGGATCTACCAGTGTCATTGCATATGTGTTCTTTCCCTAAACCACCACTAGGGTCATTCCATGTGTGTTCTCTTCCAAAACCACATGGATCCACCAGTGTCATTACATGTGTCTTCCTATCCTAAACCACCACCAGATTCATTGCATGTATGTTCTATTCCTAAACCACATGGATCCACCAGAGTCATTGCTTGTGTGCTCCTTTCCTAAACCACCTGGATCCACCAGTGTCATTGCATCTATGTTCGTTTCATAAACCACCACTAGAGTCATTGCATGTGTGTTCTTTTCCTAAACCACATGGATCCACTAGAGTCGTTGCATGTGTGTTCATTTCCTAAACCACCTGGATCCACCAGAGTGATTACATTTGCCTTCCTTTCCTAAACCACATGGATCCACCAGTGTCATCGCATGTGTGTTCCTTTCCTAAACCACATGGATCCACCAGTGTCATTGCATGTGTGTTCTTTTCCTAAACCACATGGATCCACTAGAGTCATTGCATGTGTGTTCCTTTCCGAAACCAGATCCAGAGTCATTGCATGTGTGTTGTTTTGCTAAACCACATGGATCCACCAGAGTTATTGCATGTGTTTTCCTTTCCTAAACCACATCTAGAGTCATTGCATGTGTCTTCCTTTCCTAAGCCACCACCATAGTCAATGAATGTGTGTTCTTTACCTAAACCACATGGATCTACCAGTGTCATTGCATATGTGTTCTTTCCCTAAACCACCACTAGGTTCATTCCATGTGTGTTCTCTTCCAACACCACATGGATCCACCAGTGTCATTGATTGTGTCTTCCTATCCTAAACCACCACCAGATTCATTGCATGTATGTTCTATTCCTAAACCACATGGATCCACCAGAGTCATTGCATGTGTGCTCCTTTCCTAAACCACCTGGATCCACCAGTGTCTTTGCCTCTGCGTTATTTTCCTAAACAAAATGGATCCACCAGAGTCATTACATGTGTGTTCCTTTCCTAAACCATATAAAGAGTCATTGCATGTGTCTTCCTTTCCTAAACCACCACCAGAGTCATTGCAAGTGTGTTCATTACTTAAACCGCATGGATCCACCAGTGTCATTGCATGTGTGTTCTTTTCCTAAACCACCACTAGAGTTATTGCATGTGTGTTCTCTTCCTAAACCACATGTATCCACTAGTGTCATTGCATGTGTCTTCCTTTACTAAACAACCACCAGAGTCATAGCATGTGTGTTATTTTCCTAAACCACATGGATCCACCAGAGTCATTGCGTGTGTGTACCTGACCTAAACCACGTTGATCCACCAGAGTCATTGCATATGTGTTCTTTTCCTAAACCACATGGATCCACTAGAGTCATTGCATGTGTGTTCCTTTCGTAAACCACATCCAGAGTCATTACATTTGTCTTCCTTTCATAAACCAGCACCCGAGTCATTGCATGTGTGTTCTTTACCTAAACCACATGGATCCACTAGTGTTATTGCATGTGTGTTCTTTTCCTAAACCACCCCTAGAATCATTGGATGTGTGTTCTTTTCCTAAACCACATGGATCCACCAGAGACATTGCAACTGTGTTCCTGGATCCACCAGACTCATTGCATGTGTGTTCCTTTCCCAAACCACATTGATCCACCAGAGACATTGCATATGTGTTTTTTCCTAAACCACATGGATCCACTAGAGTCATTACATGTGTGTTCCTTTCCTAAGCCACATCTAGAGTCATTGAATGTGTCTTCCTTTCCTAAACCAGCACCAGAGTCATAGCATGTGTGTTCTTTTCCTAAACCACATGGATCCACCAGTGTCATTGCATGTGTGTTATTTTCCTAAACCACCAATAGAGCCATTGCATGTGTGTTATTTTCCTAAACTACATGGATCCACTAGAGTCACTGCATGTGTGTTCTTTTCCTAAACCACATGGATCCACCAGAGTCATTGCATGTGTGTTCCTAACCTAAACCACGTTGATCCACCAGAGTCATTGCATATGTGTTCTTTTCCTAAACCACAATGTGTGTTCCTTTCCTAAACCACATCCATAGTCATTACATCTTTCTTCCTTTCCTAAACCAGCACCAGATTCATTGCATGTGTGTTCTTTACCTAAACCACATGGATCCACCAGTGTTATGGCATGTGTGTTCTTTTCCTAAACCACCACTATAATTATTGCATGTGTGTTCTTTTCCTAAACCACATGGATCCACCAAAGCCATTGCATGTGTGTTCATGGATCCACCAGAGTCATTGCATGTGTGTTCCTTTCCTAAACCACATTGATCCAACAAAGTTATTGCATATGTGTTCTTTACCTAAACCACATGGATCCACTAGAGTCATTGCATGTGTGTTCCTTTCCTGAACCACATCTAGAGTCATTGCATGTGTCTTCCTTTCCTAAACCAGCACCAGAGTCACTACATGTGTGTTCTTTTCCTAAACCACATGAATCCACCAGTGTCAAGGCATGTGTGTTATTTTCCTAAACCACCAATAGAGTCATTGCATGTGTGTTTTTTTCCTAAACCACATGGATCCACTAGAGTCATTGCATGTGTGTTCTTTTCTGAAACCACATGGATCCACCAGAGTCATTGGATGTGTGTTCCGAACCTAGACCACATTGATCCACCAGAGTCAGTGCATATGTGTTCCTTTCCTAAACCACATGGATCCCGTAGAGTCATTTCATTTGTGTTCCTTTCCTAAACCACATCTAGAGTCATTGCATGTGTGTTCTTTTCCTAAACCACATGGATCCACCAGTGTCATTGCATGTGCGTTATTTTCCAAAACCACCAATAGAGCCATTGCATATGTGTTATTTTCCTAAACTACATGGATCCACTAGAGTCATTGCATGTGTGTTCTTTTCCTAAACCACATGGATCCACCAGAGTCATTGCATGTGTGTTCCTAACCTAAACCACGTTGATCCACCAGAGTCATTGCATATGTGTTCTTTTCCTAAACCACATGGATCCACCAGAGTCATTGCATGTGTGTTCATTTCCTAAACCACATCTAGAGTCATTGCATGTGTCTTCCTTTCCTAAACCACCACCAGAGTCAATGCATGTGTGTTCTTTACCTAAACCTGATGGATCCACCAGTGTCATTGCATATGTGTTCTTTTCTTTTTCCACCACTAGGGTCAATCCATGTGTGTTCTCTTCCTAAACCACATGGATCCACCAGTGTCATTGCATGTGTGTTATTTTCCTAAACCACCAATAGAGTCAGTGCATATGTGTTATTTTCCTAAACTACATGGATCCACTAGAGTCATTGCATGTGTGTTCTTTTCCTAAACCACATGGATCCACCAGAGTCATTGCATGTGTGTTCCTAACCTAAACCACGTTGATCCACCAGAGTCATTGCATATGTGTTCTTTTCCTAAACCACATGGATCCACTAGAGTCATTGCATGTGTGTTCCTTTCGTAAACCACATCCAGAGTCATTACATTTGTCTTTATTTCCTAAACCAGCACCAGAGTCATTGCATGTGTGTTCTTTACCTAAACCACATGGATCCACTAGTGTTATTGCATGTGTGTTCTTTTCCTAAACCACCACTAGAATCATTGGATGTGTGTTCTTTTCCTAAACCACATGGATCCACCAGAGACATTGCATCTGTGTTCATGGATCCACCAGAGTCATTGCATGTGTGTTCCTTTCCCAAACCACATTGATCCACTAGAGTTATTGCATATGTGTTCTTTTCCTAAACCAGATGGATCCACTAGAGTCATTACATGTGTGTTCCTTTCCTAAGCCACATCTAGAGTCATTGAATGTGTCTTCCTTTCCTAAACCAGCACCAGAGTCATAGCATGTGTGTTCTTTTCCTAAACCACATGGATCCACCAGAGTCATTGCTTGTGTGCTCCTTTCCTAAACCACCTGGATCCACCAGTGTCATTGCATCTATGTTCGTTTCATAAACCACCACTAGAGTCATTGCATGTGTGTTGTTTTCCTAAACCACATGGATCCACTAGAGTCGTTGCATGTGTGTTCATTTCCTAAACCACCTGGATCCACCAGAGTGATTACATTTGCCTTCCTTTCCTAAACCACATGGATCCACCAGTGTCATCGCATGTGTGTTCCTTTCCTAAACCACATGGATCCACCAGTGTCATTGCATGTGTGTTCTTTTCCTGAACCACATGGATCCACTAGAGTCATTGCATGTGTGTTCCTTTCTGAACCAGATCCAGAGTCATTGCATGTGTGTTGTTTTGCTAAACCACATGGATCCACCAGAGTTATTGCATGTGTGTTCCTTTCCTAAACCACATCTAGAGTCATTGCACGTGTCTTCCTGTCCTAAGCCACCACCATAGTCAATGAATGTGTGTTCTTTACCTAAACCACATGGATCTACCAGTGTCATTGCATACGTGTTCTT
>CAJUXJ010001146.1:0-20760 GCA_910589775.1 Avena eriantha
TTTGAGATTTATGACCAAAAACTAGCCTTTTGCACTTTATGGCCATTTTCATAGCTCTTGACCATAGTTTGGGGGTTCTAAGGTGATTTAAAATGAGCGTAAAACCCGATACAATGCTTGAGAGTCATGGCCAAAACTCGTTGTTTTCGCTCTTTATGACGTTTTCATGAGCTATTGCCCACAGTTTTGGGGTTCGACGGAGATTTGAAACGACCGTAAGACCCGATACATGTTTGCGAGTTATGACCAAACACTCGTCGTTTTCAATGCTTTATGGACGTTTTCATGAGCTATTGACTAGAGTTTTGGGGTTCGAGGGCAATTTACAACTCTATCTAGACCTACTACATCTTTGAGAGTTATGACAAAAACTCACCACGTTTTCCGCTCTTTGTGGCTGTTTTAATGAGCTATAGCCCATAGTTTTGGTCTTCTTGGGCGATTTAGAACGACCATAGGACCAATACATGTTTGAGATTTATGACCAAAACCTTGCCGTTTTTTGCGCTTTATGGATATTTTCATGAGCTATTGACCATAGTTTGGGGTTCGAGGCCGATTTACAACGACCATAAGACCCGATACATGTTTGAGAGTTATGAACAAACACTCATAGTTTTCGTGCTTTATGGATGTTTTCATGAGTTACTGCCTAGAGTTTTGGGTTTCGAGGGCAATTTACAATGACCGTAAGATCTACTATATGTTTGGAGTTATGGCCAAAAATTCATCTTTTTCGCGCTTTGTGGACGTTTTAATGAGCTATAGCCCATAGTTTTGGTCTTCTTGGGCGACTTAGAATGACCGTAAGACCAAATACATGTTTGAGATTTATGACCAAACCTCGCCCTTTTGCGCCTTATGGCCATTTTCATGATCTATTTACCATACTTTTGGGTTCTAGGGCGATTTAAAACGAGCGTAAAACCCGATACATTGCTTGAGATTTATAACCAGAAACTCGCCCTTTTTGCGCTTTATGGCCATTTTCATGAGCTAATGACCATAGTTTTGGGATTCTAGGGGAATTTACAGCGAGCATAAGACCCGATACAATGCTTGAGAGTTATGACCAAAAATTAATCGTTTTCCTCGCGCTTTATGGCCATGTTCATGAGCTTTAACCATAGTTTTGGGGTTCTAGGGCAACTTACAATGACCGTAAGACAAAACACATGTTTGAGATTTATGACCAAAAACTAGCCTTTTGCACTTTATGGCCATTTTCATGAGCTCTTGACCATAGTTTGGGGTTCTAGGGTGATTTAAAATGAGCGTAAACCCGATACAATGCTTGAGAGTCATGACCAAAGCACTTTTTTTTCGCTCTTTATGGACGTTTTCATGAGCTATTGCCCACATTTTTGGGTTCGACGGAGATTTGAAACGACCGTAAGACCCGATACATGTTTGCGAGTTATGACCAACACTCGTTTTCATGCTTTATGGACATTTTCATGAGCTATTGACTAGAGTTTTGGGGTTCGAGGGCAATTTACAATGACTCTAGGACCTACTACATCTTTGAGAGTTATGACAAAAAACTCACCGTTTTCGCTCTTTGTGGCTGTTTTAATGAGCTATAGCCCATAGTTTTGTCTTCTTGGGCGATTTAGAACGACCATAGGACCCAATACATGTTTGAGATTTATGACCAAAACCTTGCCGTTTTTGCGCTTTATGGA
This sequence comes from Avena eriantha, assembly GCA_910589775.1. Lineage (NCBI taxonomy): Eukaryota > Viridiplantae > Streptophyta > Magnoliopsida > Poales > Poaceae > Avena > Avena eriantha. The sequence continues at coordinate 1,686 of CAJUXJ010001146.1, forward strand.
TATTTTCATGAGCTATTGACCATAGTTTGGGGTTCGAGGCCGATTTACAACGACCATAAGACCCGATACATGTTTGAGAGTTATGAACAAACACTCATAGTTTTCGTGCTTTATGGATGTTTTCATGAGTTATTGCCTAGAGTTTTGGGGTTCGAGGGCAATTTACAATGACCGTAGACCTACTACATGTTTAGAGTTATGACCAAAAATTCATCTTTTTCGCGCTTTGTGGACGTTTTAATGAGCTATAGCCCATAGTTTTGGTCTTCTTGGGCGACTTAGAACGACCGTAAGACCAAATACATGTTTGAGATTTATGACCAAAACCTCGCCCTTTTTGCGCCTTATGGCCATTTTCATGAATATTTACCATAGTTTTGGGTTCTAGGGCGATTTAAAACGAGCGTAAAACCCGATACAACTTGAGATTTATAACCAAAACTCGCCCTTTTTGCGCTTATGGCCATTTTCATGAGCTAATGACCATAGTTTTGGGATTCTAGGGCAATTTACAGCGAGCATAAGACCCGATACAATGCTTGAGAGTTATGACCAAAAATTCATCGTTTTCCCGCTTTATGGCCATGTTCATGAGCTATTAACCATAGTTTTGGGGTTCTAGGGCAATTTACAATGACCGTAAGACTAAACACATGTTTGAGATTTATGACCAAAAACTAGCCTTTTGCACTTTATGGCCATTTTCATGAGCTCTTGACCATAGTTTGGGGGTTCTAGGTGATTTAAAATGAGCGTAAAACCCGATACAATGCTTGAGAGTCATGACCAAAAACTCGTTGTTTTCGCTCTTTATGGACGTTTTCATGAGCTATTGCCCACAGTTTTGGGGTTCGACGGAGATTTGAAACGACCGTAAGACCCGATACATGTTTGCGAGTTATGACCAAACACTCGTCGTTTTCATGCTTTATGGACGTTTTCATGAGCTATTGACTAGAGTTTTGGGGTTCGAGGGCAATTTACAATGACTCTAAGACCTACTACATCTTTGAGAGTTATGACAAAAAACTCACCGTTTTCGCTCTTTGTGGCTGTTTTAATGAGCTATAGCCCATAGGTTTGGTCTTCTTGGGCGATTTAGAACGACCATAGGACCCATACATGTTTGAGATTTATGACCAAAACCTTGCCGTTTTTTGCGCTTTATGGATATTTTCATGAGCTATTGACCATAGTTTGGGGTTCGAGGCCGATTTACAACGACCATAAGACCCGATACATGTTTGAGAGTTATGAACAAACACTCATAGTTTTCGTGCTTTATGGATGTTTTCATGAGTTATTGCCTAGAGTTTGGGGTTCGAGGGCAATTTACAATGACCGTAAGATCTACTACATTTTGAGAGTTATGCCAAAAATTCATCTTTTCGCGCTTTGTGGACGTTTAATGAGCTATAGCCCATAGTTTTGGTCTTCTTGGGCGATTTAGAACGACCGTAAGACCAAATACATGTTTGAGATTTATGACCAAACCTCGCCCTTTTGCGCCTTATGGCCATTTTCATGATCTATTTACCATACTTTTGGGTTCTAGGGCGATTTAAAACGAGCGTAAAACCCGATACAATGCTTGAGATTTATAACCAGAAACTCGCCCTTTTTGCGCTTTATGGCCATTTTCATGAGCTAATGACCATAGTTTTGGGATTCTAGGGCGATTACAGCGAGCATAAGACCCGATACAATGCTTGAGAGTTATGACCAAAATTAATCGTTTTCCCCGCTTTATGGCCATGTTCATGAGCTATTAACCATAGTTTTGGGTTTCTAGGGGAACTTACAATGACCGTAAGACTAAACACATGTTTGAGATTTATGACCAAAACTAGCCTTTTGCACTTTATGGCCATTTTCATGAGCTCTTGACCATAGTTTGGGGGTTCTAGGGTGATTTAAAATGAGCGTAAAACCCGATACAATGCTTGAGAGTCATGACCAAAAACTCGTTGTTTTCGCTCTTTATGGACGTTTTCATGAGCTATTGCCCACAGTATTGGGGTTCGACGGAGATTTGAAACGACCGTAAGACCCGATACATGTTTGCGAGTTATCACCAAAACACTCGTCGTTTTCATGCTTTATGGACGTTTTCATGAGCTATTGACTAGAGTTTTGGGGTTCGGGAGGGTAATTTACAATGACCGTAACACCTACTACATGTTTGAGATTATGACCAAAAATTCATCGTTTTTGCGCTTTGTGGACGTTTTAATGAGCTATAGCCCATAGTTTTGGTCTTCTTGGGCGACTTAGAACGAAAGTAAGACCAAATACAAGTTTGAGATTTATGACCAACCTCGCCCTTTTTTGCGCCTTATGGCCATTTTCATGAGAATTTACCATAGTTTGGGTTCTAGGGCGATTTAAAACGACGTAAAACCCGATACATGCTTTGAGATTTATAACCAAATACTCGCCCTTTTTGCGCTTTATGGCCATTTTCATGAGCTAATGACCATAGTTTTGGGATTCTAGGGCGATTTACATTACAGCGAGCATAAGACCCGATACAATGCTTGAGATTATGACCAAAAATTCATCTTTTTTCCTTTCTTTGCTTTATGGCCATGTTCATGAGCTATTAACCATAGTTTTGGGGTTCTAGGGCAATTTACAATGACCGTAAGACTAAACACATGTTTGAGATTTATGACCAAAAACTAGCCTTTTGCACTTTATGGCCATTTTCATGAGCTATTGACCATAGTTTGGGGTTCTAGGGTGATTTAAAATGAGCGTAAAACCCGATACAATGCTTGAGAGTCATGACCAAAAACTCGTTGTTTTCGCTCTTTATGGACGTTTTCATGAGCTATTGCCCACAGTTTTGGGGTTCGACGGAGATTTGAAACGACCGTAAGACCCGATACATGTTTGCGAGTTATGACCAAACACTCGTCGTTTTCATGCTTTATGGACATTTTCATGAGCTATTGACTAGAGTTTTGGGGTTCGAGGGCAATTTACAATGACTCTAGACCTACTACATCTTTGAGAGTTATGACAAAAAACTCACCGTTTTCGCTCTTTGTGGCTGTTTTATGAGCTATAGCCCATAGTTTTGGTCTTCTTGGGCGATTTAGAACGACCATAGGACCCAATACATGTTTGAGATTTATGACCAAACCTTGCCGTTTTTTGCGCTTTATGGATATTTTCATGAGCTATTGACCATAGTTTGGGGTTCGAGGCTGATTTACAACAACCGACCATAAGACCCGATACATGTTTGAGAGTTATGAACAAACACTCATAGTTTTCGTGCTTTATGGATGTTTTCATGAGTTATTGCCTAGAGTTTTGGGGTTCGAGGGCAATTTACAATGACCGTAAGATCTACTACATGTTTGAGAGTTATGACCAAAATTCATCTTTTTCGCGCTTTGTGGACGTTTTAATGAGCTATAGCCCATAGTTTTGGTCTTCTTGGGCGATTTAGAACGACCGTAAGACCAAATACATGTTTGAGATTTATGACCAAAACCTCGCCCTTTTGCGCCTTATGGCCATTTTCATGAGCTATTTACCATAGTTTTGGGTTCTAGGGTGATTTAAACGAGCGTAAAACCCGATACAATGCTTGAGATTTATAACCAAAACTCGCCCTTTTTGCGCTTTATGGCCATTTTCATGAGCTAATGACCATAGTTTTGGATTCTAGGGCAATTTACAGCGAGCATAAGACCCGATACAATGCTTGAGAGTTATGACCAAAAATTAATATTTTTCCCGCTTTATGGCCATGTTCATGAGCTATTAACCATAGTTTTGGGGTTCTAGGGCAATTTACAATGACCGTAAGACTAAACACATGTTTGAGATTTATGACCAAAAACTAGCCTTTTGCACTTTATGGCCATTTTCATGAGCTATTGACCATAGTTTGGGGGTTCTAGGTGATTTAAAATGAGCGTAAAACCCGATACAATGCTTGAGAGTCATGACCAAAACTCGTTGTTTTCGCTCTTTATGGACGTTTTCATGAGCTATTGCCCACAGTTTTGGGGTTCGACGGAGATTTGAAACGACCGTAAGACCCGATACATGTTTGCGAGTTATGACCAAACACTCGTCGTTTTCATGCTTTATGGACATTTTCATGAGCTATTGACTAGAGTTTTGGGGTTCGAGGGCAATTTACAATGACTCTAGGACCTACTACATCTCTTTGAGAGTTATGACCAAAAACTCATCGTTTCTTCGCTCTTTGTGGCTGTTTTAATGAGCTATAGCCCATAGTTTTTGGTCTTCTTGGCGATTTAGAACGACCATAGGACCCAATACATGTTTGAGATTTATGACCAAAAACCTTGCCGTTTTTTTGCGCTTTATGGATATTTCATGAGCTATTGACCATACTTGGGTTCGAGGCCGATTTATACACGACCATAAGACCCGATACATGTTTGAGAGTTTATGAACCAAACACTCATAGTTTTCGTGCTTATGGATGTTTTCATGAGTTATTGCCTAGAGTTTTGGGGTTCGAGGGGCAAATTTACAATGACCGTAAGATTACTACATGTTTGAGGTTAGGCCAAAAATTCATCTTTTTCGCTCTTGTGGACGTTTTAATGAGGCAATAGCCCATAGTTTTGGTCTCTTGGGCGATTTAGAACGACCGTAAGACCAAATCATGTTTGAGATTTATGACCAAAACCTCGCCCTTTTTGCGCCTTATGGCCATTTTCATGAGCTATTTACCATAGTTTTGGGTTCTAGGGCGATTTAAAACGAGCGTAAAACCCGATACAATGCTTGAGATTTATAACCAAAACTCGCCCTTTTTGCGCTTTATGGCCATTTTCATGAGCTAATGACCATAGTTTTGGGATTCTAGGGAATTTACAGCGAGCATAAGACCCGATACAATGCTTGAGAGTTATGACCAAAATTCAATCGTTTTTCCCGCTTTATGGCCATGTTCATGAGCTATTAACCATAGTTTTGGGGTTCTAGGGCAATTACAATGACCGTAAGACAAAACATGTTTGAGATTTATGACCAAAAACTAGCCTTTTGCACTTTATGGCCATTTTCATGAGCTATTGACCATAGTTTGGGGGTTCTAGGGTGATTTAAAATGAGCGTAAAACCCGATACAATGCTTGAGAGTCATGACCAAAACTCGTTGTTTTCGCTCTTTATGGACGTTTTCATGAGCTATTGCCCACAGTTTTGGGGTTCGACGGAGATTTGAAACGACCGTAAGACCCGATACATGTTTGCGAGTTATGACCAAACACTCGTCGTTTTCATGCTTTATGGACGTTTTCATGAGCTATTGACTAGAGTTTTGGGGTTCGAGGGCAATTTACAATGACTCTAGACCTACTACATCTTTGAGAGTTATGACAAAAAACTCACCGTTTTCGCTCTTTGTGGCTGTTTTAATGAGCTATAGCCCATAGTTTTGGTCTTCTTGGGCGATTTAGAACGACCATAGGACCCAATACATGTTTGAGATTTATGACCAAACCTTGCCGTTTTTGCGCTTTATGGATATTTTCATGAGCTATTGACCATAGTTTGGGGTTCGAGGCCGATTTACAACGACCATAAGACCCGATACATGTTTGAGAGTTATGAACAAACACTCATAGTTTTCGTGCTTTATGGATGTTTTCATGAGTTACTTGCCCTAGAGTTTTGGGGTCTCGAGGGCAATTTACAATGACCGTCCAAGATCTACTACACTGTTTGCAGAGTTATGACCAAAACATTCAATCGTTTTCGCGCTTCGTGGACGTTTTAATGATGCTATAGCCCATAGTTTTGGTCTTCTTGGGCGATTTAGAACGACCGTAAGACCAAATACATGTTTGAGATTTATGACCAAAACCTCGCCCTTTTGCGCCTTATGGCCATTTTCATGATCTATTTACCATAGTTTTGGGTTCTAGGTGATTTAAAACGAGCGTAAAACCCGATACAATGCTTGAGATTTATAACCAGAAACTCGCCCTTTTTGCGCTTTATGGCCATTTTCATGAGCTAATGACCATAGTTTTGGGATTCTAGGGCAATTTACAGCGAGCATAAGACCCGATACAATGCTTGAGAGTTATGACCAAAAATTAATCGTTTTCCCGCTTTATGGCCATGTTCATGAGCTATTAACCATAGTTTTGGGGTTCTAGGGCAATTTACAATGACCGTAAGACTAACACATGTTTGAGATTTATGACCAAAAACTAGCCTTTTGCACTTTATGGCCATTTTCATGAGCTATTGACCATAGTTTGGGGGTTCTAGGGTGATTTAAAATGAGCGTAAAACCCGATACAATGCTTGAGAGTCATGACCAAAAACTCGTTGTTTTCGCTCTTTATGGACGTTTTCATGAGCTATTGCCCACAGTTTTGGGGTTCGACGGAGATTTGAAACGACCGTAAGACCCGATACATGTTTGCGAGTTATGACCAAACACTCGTCGTTTTCATGCTTTATGGACGTTTTCATGAGCTATTGACTAGAGTTTTGGGGTTCGAGGGCAATTTACAATGACTCTAAGACCTACTACATCTTTGAGAGTTATGACAAAAACTCACGTTTTCGCTCTTTGTGGCTGTTTTAATGAGCTATAGCCCATAGTTTTGGTCTTCTTGGGCGATTTAGAACGACCATAGGACCCAATACATGTTTGAGATTTATGACCAAAACCTTGTCAGTTTTTGCGCTTTATGGATATTTCCTGAGCTATTGACATTAGTTTGAGGGTTCGAGGCGACTTTACAACGACCATAAGACCCGATACACTGTTGAGAGTATGAACAAACATCATAGTTTCGTGTGCTTTATGGATGTTTTCATGAGTTATTGCCTAGAGTTTTGGGGTTCGAGGGCAATTTACAATGACCGTAAGATCTACTACATGTTTGAGAGTTATGACCAAAAATTCATCTTTTTCGCGCTTTGTGGACGTTTTAATGAGCTATAGCCCATAGTTTTGGTCTTCTTGGGCGATTTAGAATGACCGTAAGACCAAATACATGTTTGAGATTTATGACCAAAACCTCGCCCTTTTGCGCCTTATGGCCATTTTCATGAGCTATTTACCATAGTTTTGGGTTCTAGGGCGATTTAAAACGAGCGTAAAACCCGATACAATGCTTGAGATTTATACCCAAAACTCGCCCTTTTTGCGCTTTATGGCCATTTTCATGAGCTAATGACCATAGTTTTGGGATTCTAGGGCAATTTACAGCGAGCATAAGACCCGATACAATGCTTGAGAGTTATGACCAAAAATTAATCGTTTTCCCGCTTTATGGCCATGTTCATGAGCTATTAACCATAGTTTTGGGGTTCTAGGGAACTTACAATGACCGTAAGACTAAACACATGTTTGAGATTTATGACCAAAAACTAGCCTTTTGCACTTTATGGCCATTTTCATGAGAGCTATTGACCATAGTTTGGGGGTTCTAGGTGATTTAAAATGAGCGTAAAACCCGATACAATGCTTGAGAGTCATGACCAAAAACTCGTTGTTTTCGCTCTTTATGGACGTTTTCATGAGCTATTGCCACAGTTTTGGGGTTCGACGGAGATTTGAAACGACCGTAAGACCCGATACATGTTTGCGAGTTATGACCAAACACTCGTCGTTTTCATGCTTTATGGACGTTTTCATGAGCTATTGACTAGAGTTTTGGGGTTCGAGGGCAATTTACAATGACTCGAAGACCTACTACATGTTTGAGAGATATGCCCAAAAATTCATCGTTTTTGCGCTTTGTGGACTTTTAATGAGATATAGCCCATAGTTTTGGTCTTCTTGGGCGATTAGAACGACCGTAAGACCAATACAAGTTTTAGATTTATGACCAACCTCGCCCTTTTTTTGCGCCTTATGGCCATTTTCATGAGCTATTTACCATAGTTTTGGGTTCTAGGGCGATTTAAAACGAGCGTAAAACCCGATACAATGCTTGAGATTTATAACCAAAACTCGCCCTTTTTGCGCTTTATGGCCATTTTCATGAGCTAATGACCATAGTTTTTGGGATTCTAGGGCAATTTACAGCGAGCATAAGACCCGATACAATGCTTGAGAGTTATGACCAAAATTCATCGTTTTCGTTTTCCCGCTTTATGGCCATGTTCATGAGCTATTAACCATAGTTTTGGGGTTCTAGGGCAATTTACAATGACCGTAAGACTAAACACATGTTTGAGATTTATGACCAAAAACTCGCCTTTTGCACTTTATGGCCATTTTCATGAGCTATTGACCATAGTTTGGGGGTTCTGGGTGATTTAAAATGAGCGTAAAACCCGATACAATGCTTGAGAGTCATGACCAAAACTCGTTGTTTTCGCTCTTTATGGACGTTTTCATGAGCTATTGCCCACAGTTTTGGGGTTCGACGGAGATTTGAAACGACCGTAAGACCCGATACATGTTTGCGAGTTATGACCAAACACTCGTCGTTTTCATGCTTTATGGACATTTTCATGAGCTATTGACTAGAGTTTTGGGGTTCGAGGGCAATTTACAATGACTCTAAGACCTACTACATCTTTGAGAGTTATGACAAAAAACTCACACCTTTCGCTCTTTGTGGCTGTTTTAATGAGCTATAGCCCATAGTTTTGGTCTTCTTGGGCGATTTAGAACGACCATAGGACCCAATACATGTTTGAGATTTATGACCAAACCTTGCCGTTTTTGCGCTTTATGGATATTTTCATGAGCTATTGACCATAGTTTGGGTTCGAGGCCGATTTACAACGACCATAAGACCCGATACATGTTTGAGAGTTATGAACAAACACTCATAGTTTTCGTGCTTTATGGATGTTTTCATGAGTATTGCATAGAGTTTTGGGGTTCGAGGGCAATTTACAATGACCGTAAGATCTACTACATGTTTGAGAGTTCTGCCAAAATTCATATTTTTCGCGCTTGTGGACGTTTTAATGAGCTATAGCCCATAGTTGTGGTCTTCTTGGTGATTTAGAACGACCGTAAGACCAAATACATGTTTGAGATTTATGACCAAAACCTCGCCCTTTTTGACGCCTATGGCCATTTTCATGATCATTTACCATATGTTTGGGTCTAGGTGGTGATTTTAAAACGAGCGTAAAACCCGATACAATGCTTGAGATTTATAACCAAAAACTCGACCTTTTTGCGCTTTATGGCCATTTTCATGAGCTAATGACCATAGTTTTGGGATTCTAGGGCAATTTACAGCGAGCATAAGACCCGATACAATGCTTGAGAGTTATGACCAAAAATCATCGTTTGCCCGCTTTATGGCCATGTTCATGAGCTATTAACCATATTTTGGGGTTCTAGGGCAATTTACAATGACCGTAAGACTAAACACATGTTTGAGATTTATGACCAAAAACTCGCCTTTTGCACTTTATGGCCATTTTCATGAGCTATTGACCATAGTTTGGGGGTTCTAGGGCGATTTAAAATGAGCGTAAAACCCGATACAATGCTTGAGAGTCATGACCAAAAACTCGTTGTTTTCGCTCTTTAGGACGTTTTCATGAGCTATTGCCCATAGTTTGGGGTTCGAAGAGGAGATTTGAAACGACCGTAAGACCCGATACATGTTTGCGAGTTATGACCAAACACTCGTCGTTTTCAGGCTTTATGGACGTTTCATGAGCTATTGACTAGAGTTTTTGGGGTTCGAGGGCAATTTACCATGACTCTAAGACCTACTACATCTTTGAGAGTTATGACCAAAAACTCATCGTTTTCGCGCTTTGTGGCTGTTTTAATGAGCTATAGCCATAGTTTTGGTCTTCTTGGGCGATTTAGAACGACCATAAGGACCCAATACATGTTTGAGATTTATGACCAAAACCTTGCCGTTTTTGCGCTTTATGGATATTTTCATGAGCTATTGACCATAGTTTGGGTTCGAGGCCGATTTACAACGACCATAAGACCCGATACATGTTTGAGAGTTATGAACAAACACTCATAGTTTTCGTGCTTTATGGATGTTTCATGAGTTATTGCCTAGAGTTTTGGGGTTCGAGGGCAATTTACAATGACCGTAAGATCTACTACTACTGATTTGAGAGTTATGACCAAAAATTCATCTTTTTCGCGCTTGTGGACGTTTTAATGAGCTATAGCCCATAGTTTTGGTCTTCTTGGGTGATTTAGAACGACCGTAAGACCAAATACATGTTTGAGATTTATGACCAAAACCTCGCCCTTTTTGCGCCTTATGGCCATTTTCATGAGCTATTTACCATAGTTTTGGGTTCTAGGGTGATTTAAAACGAGCGTAAAACCCGATACAATGCTTGAGATTTATAACCAAAACTCGCCCTTTTTGCGCTTTATGGCCATTTTCATGAGCTAATGACCATATTTTTGGGATTCTAGGGCATTTAAGCGAGCATAAGACCCGATACAATGCTTGAGAGTTATGACCAAAAATTCATCGTTTTCCCGCTTTATGGCCATGTTCATGAGCTATTAACCATAGTTTTGGGGTTCTAGGGCAATTTACAATGACCGTAAGACTAAACACATGTTTGAGATTTATGACCAAAAACTAGCCTTTTGCACTTTATGGCCATTTTCATGAGCTATTGACCATAGTTTGGGGTTCTAGGGCGATTTAAAATGAGCGTAAAACCCGATACAATGCTTGAGAGTCATGACCAAAAACTCGTTGTTTTCGCTCTTTATGGACGTTTTCATGAGCTATTGCCCACAGTTTTGGGGTTCGACGGAGATTTGAAACGACCGTAAGACCCGATACATGTTTGCGAGTTATGACCAACACTCGTCGTTTTCATGCTTTATGGACGTTTTCATGAGCTATTGACTAGAGTTTTGGGGTTCGAGGGCAATTTACAATGACTCTAGGACCTACTACATCTTTGAGAGTTATGACAAAAAACTCACCGTTTTCGCTCTTTGTGGCTGTTTTAATGAGCTATAGCCCATAGTTTTGGTCTTCTTGGGCGATTTAGAACGACCATAGACCCAATACATGTTTGAGATTTATGACCAAAACCTTGCCGTTTTTTGCGCTTTATGGATATTTTCATGAGCTATTGACCATAGTTTGGGGTTCGAGGCCGATTTACAACGACCATAAGACCCGATACATGTTTGAGAGTTATGAACAAACACTCATAGTTTTCGTGCTTTATGGATGTTTTCATGAGTTATTGCCTAGAGTTTTGGGGTTCGAGGGCAATTTACAATGACCGTAAGATCTACTACATGTTTGAGAGTTATGACCAAAATTCATCGTTTTCGCGCTTTGTGGACGTTTTAATGAGCTATAGCCCATAGTTTTGGTCTTCTTGGGTGATTTAGGACGACCGTAAGACCAAATACATGTTTGAGATTTATGACCAAAACCTCGCCCTTTGCGCCTTATGGCCATTTTCATGATCTATTTACCATAGTTTTGGGTTCTAGGGTGATTTAAAACGAGCGTAAAACCCGATACAATGCTTGAGATTTATAACCAGAACTCGCCCTTTTTGCGCTTTATGGCCATTTTCATGAGCTAATGACCATAGTTTTGGGATTCTAGGGCAATTTACAGCGAGCATAAGACCCGATACAATGCTTGAGAGTTATGACCAAAAATTAATCGTTTTCTCCCCGCTTTATGGCCATGTTCATGAGCTATTAACCATAGTTTTTGGGGTTCTAGGGCAACTTACAATGACCGTAAGACTAAACACATGTTTGAGATTTATGACCAAAAACTAGCCTTTTGCACTTTATGGCCATTTTCATGAGCTATTGACCATAGTTTGGGGGTTCTAGGGTGATTTAAAATGAGCGTAAAACCCGATACAATGCTTGAGAGTCATGACCAAAAACTCGTTGTTTTCTCTTTATGGACGTTTTCATGAGCTATTGCCCACAGTTTTGGGGTTCGACGGAGATTTGAAACGACCGTAAGACCCGATACATGTTTGCGAGTTATGACCAAACACTCGTCGTTTTCATGCTTTATGGACGTTTTCATGAGCTATTGACTAGAGTTTTGGGGTTCGAGGGCAATTTACAATGACTCTAAGACCTACTACATCTTTGAGAGTTATGACCAAAAACTCATCGTTTTCGCTCTTTGTGGCTGTTTTAATGAGCTATAGCCCATAGTTTTGGTCTTCTTGGGCGATTTAGAACGACCATAGACCCAATACATGTTTGAGATTTATGACCAAAACTTTGCCGTTTTTGCGCTTTATGGATATTTTCATGAGCTATTGACCATAGTTTAGGTTCGAGGCCGATTTACAACGACCATAAGACCCGATACATGTTTGAGAGTTATGACAAACACTCATAGTTTTCGTGCTTTATGGATGTTTTCATGAGTTATTGCCTAGAGTTTTGGGGTTCGAGGCAATTTACAATGACCGTAAGACTACTACATGTTTGAGAGTTATGACCAAAATTCATCGTTTTTGCGCTTTGTGGACGTTTAATGAGCTATAGCCCATAGTTTTGGTCTTCTTGGGCGATTTAGAACGACCGTAAGACCAAATACATGTTTGAGATTTATGACCAAAACCTCGCCCTTTTTGCGCCTTATGGCCATTTTCATTGAGCTATTTACCATAGTTTTGGGTTCTAGGGCGATTTAAAACGAGCGTAAACCCGATACAATGCTTGAGATTTATAACCAAAACTCGCCCTTTTTGCGCTTTATGGCCATTTTCATGAGCTAATGACCATAGTTTTGGGATTCTAGGCGATTTACAGCGAGCATAAGACCCGATACAATGCTTGAGAGTTATGACCAAAAATTCATCCGTTTTCCCGCTTTATGGCCATGTTCATGAGCTATTAACCATAGTTTTTGGGTTCTAGGGCAATTTACAATGACGCGTAAGACTAAACACATGTTTGAGATTTATGACCAAAAACTCGCCTTTTGCACTTTATGGCCATTTTCATGAGCTATTGACCATAGTTTGGGGTTCTAGGGTGATTTAAAACGAGCGTAAACCCGATACAATGCTTGAGATTTATGACCCAAAACTCGCCGTTTTGCGCTTTATGGCCATTTTCATGAGCTATACCCTAGTTTTGGGGTTCGAGGGCGATTTACAACGACCTGACCCGATACATGTTTGAGAGTTATGACCAAAACTCATCGTTTTCCCGCTTTATGGCCATGTTCATGAGCTATTAACCATTTTTTGGGTTTCTAGGGCAATTTACAATGACCATAAGAAACACATGTTTGAGATTTATGACCAAAACTAGCCTTTTGCGCTTTATGGCCATTTTCATGAGCTATTGACCATAGTTTGGTGTTCTAGGGCGATTTAAAACGAGCGTAAAACCCGATACAATGCTTGAGATTTATGACCAAAACTTGTTTGTTTTCCGCTCTTTATGGACGTTTTCATGAGCTATTGCCCATAATTGGGGTTTCGAGGGCGATTTACACGACCGTAAGACCCGATACATGTTTGAGAGTTATGACCAAAACTCATCGTTTTCCCGCTTTATGGACATTTTCATGAGCTATTGACTAGTTTTGGGGTTCGGGGCAATTTACAATGACTCTAGACCTACTACATCTTTGAGAGTTTGACAAAAAACTTACCGTTTTCGCTCTTGTGCTGTTTTAATGAGCTATGCCCACAGTTTTGGGTTTCGACGGAGATTTGAAACGACCGTAAGACCCGATACATGTTTGCGAGTTATGACCAAACACTCGTCGTTTTCATGCTTTATGGACTTTTCATGAGCTATTGACTAGAGTTTTGGGTTCGAGGGCAATTTACAATGACTCTAGGACCTACTACATCTTTGAGAGTTATGACCAAAAACTCACCGTTTTCGCTCTTTGTGGCTGTTTTAATGAGCTATAGCCCATAGTTTTGGTCTTCTTGGGCGATTTAGAACGACCATAGGACCCAATACATGTTTGAGATTTATGACCAAAACCTGCCGTTTTTGCGCTTTATGGATATTTTCATGAGCTATTGACCATAGTTTGGGGTTCGAGGCCGATTTACAACGACCATAAGACCCGATACATGTTTGAGAGTTATGAACAAACACTCATAGTTTTCGTGCTTTATGGATGTTTTCATGAGTTATTGCCTAGAGTTTTGGGGTTCGAGGGCAATTTACAATGACCGTAAGATCTACTACATGTTTGAGAGTTATGCCAAAAATTCATCTTTTTCGCGCTTTGTGGACGTTTTAATGAGCTATAGCCCATAGTTTTGGTCTTCTTGGGCGATTTAGAACGACCGTAAGACCAATACATGTTTGAGATTTATGACCAAAACCTCGCCCTTTTTGCGCCTTTTGGCCATTTTCATGAGCTATTTACCATAGTTTTGGGTTCTAGGTGATTTAAAACGAGCGTAAAACCCGATACAATGCTTGAGATTTATAACCAAAAACTCGCCCTTTTTGCGCTTTATGGCCATTTTCATGAGCTAATGACCATAGTTTTGGGATTCTAGGGCAATTTACAGCGAGCATAAGACCCGATACAATGCTTGAGAGTTATGACCAAAAATCATCGTTTTTCCCGCTTTATGGCCATGTTCATGAGCTATTAACCATAGTTTTGGGGTTCTAGGGCAATTTACAATGACCGTAAGACTAAACACATTTTGAGATTTATGACCAAAAACTAGCCTTTTGCACTTTATGGCCATTTTCATGAGCTATTGACCATAGTTTGGGGGTTCTAGGGCGTTTTAAATGAGCGTAAAACCCGATACAATGCTTGAGAGTCATGACCAAAAACTCGTTGTTTTCGCTCTTTATGGACGTTTTCATGAGCTATGCCCATTTTGGGGTTCGACGGAGATTTGAAACGACCGTAAGACCCGATACATGTTTGCGAGTTATGACCAAACACTCGTCGTTTTCATGCTTTATGGACATTTTCATGAGCTATTGACTAGAGTTTTGGGGTTCGAGGGCAATTTACAATGACTCTAAGACCTACTACATCTTTGAGAGTTATGACCAAAAACTCACCGTTTTCGCTCTTTGTGGCTGTTTTAATGAGCTATAGCCCATAGTTTTGGTCTTCTTGGGCGATTTAGAACGACCATAGACCCAATACATGTTTGAGATTTATGACCAAAACCTTGCCGTTTTTGCGCTTTATGGATATTTTCATGAGCTATTGACCATAGTTTAGGGTTCGAGGCCGATTTACCAACGACCATAAGACCCATACATGTTTGAGAGTTATGAACAAACACTCATAGTTTTCGTGCTTTATGGATGTTTTCATGAGTTTGCCTAGAGTTTTGGGGTTCGAGGGCAATTTACAATGACCGTAAGATCTACTACATGTTTGAGAGTTATGGCCAAAAATTCATCTTTTCGCGCTTTGTGGACGTTTTAATGAGCTATAGCCCATAGTTTTGGTCTTCTTGGGCGATTTAGAACGACCGTAAGACCAAATACATGTTTGAGATTTATGACCAAAACCTCGCCCTTTTTGCGCCTTATGGCCATTTTCATGATCTATTTACCATAGTTTGGGTTCTAGGGCGATTTAAAACGAGCGTAAACCCGATACAATGCTTGAGATTTATAACCTAAACTCGCCCTTTTTGCGCTTTATGGCCATTTTCATGAGCTAATGACCATAGTTTTGGGATTCTAGGGCGATTTACAGCGAGCATAAGACCCGATACAATGCTTGAGAGTTATGACCAAAATTCATCGTTTTCCCCGCTTTATGGCCATGTTCATGAGCTATTAACCATAGTTTTGGGGTTCTAGGGCATTTACAATGACCGTAAGACTAAAACATGTTTGAGATTTATGACCAAAAACTCGCCTTTTGCACTTTATGGCCATTTTCATGAGCTATTGACCATAGTTTGGGGGTTCTAGGGTGATTTAAAATGAGCGTAAAACCCGATACAATGCTTGAGAGTCATGACCAAAAACTCGTTGTTTTCGCTCTTTATGGACGTTTTCATGAGCTATTGCCCACAGTTTTGGGGTTCGACGAGATTTGAAACGACCGTAAGACCCGATACATGTTTTGCGAGTTATGACCAAACACTCGTCGTTTTCATGCTTTATGGACGTTTTCATGAGCTATTGACTAGAGTTTTGGGGTTCGAGGGCAATTTACAATGACTCTAAGACCTACTACATCTTTGAGAGTTATGACACCAAAACTCATCGTTTTCGCGCTTTGTGGCTGTTTTAATGAGCTATAGCCCATAGTTTTGGTCTTCTTGGGCGATTTAGAACGACCATAGGACCCAATACATGTTTGAGATTTATGACCAAAACCTTGCCGTTTTTGCGCTTTATGGATATTTTCATGAGCTATTGACCATAGTTTGGGGTTCGAGGCCGATTTACAACGACCATAAGACCCGATACATGTTTGAGAGTTATGAACAAACACTCATAGTTTTCGTGCTTTATGGATGTTTTCATGAGTTATTGCCTAGAGTTTTGGGGTTCGAGGGCAATTTACAATGACCGTAAGATCTACTACATGTTTGAGAGTTATGGCCAAAATTCATCGTTTTCGCGCTTTGTGGACTTTTAATGAGCTATAGCCCATAGTTTTGGTCTTCTTGGGATTTAGAACGACCGTAAGACCAAATACATGTTTGAGATTTATGACCAAAACCTCGCCCTTTTGCGCCTTATGGCCATTTTCATGAGCTATTTACCATAGTTTTGGGTTCTAGGGCGATTTAAAACGAGCGTAAAACCCGATACAATGCTTGAGATTTATAACCATAAACTCGCCCTTTTGGCGCTTTATGGCCATTTTCATGAGCTAATGACCATAGTTTTGGGATTCTAGGGCGATTTACAGCGAGCATAAGACCCGATACAATGCTTGAGAGTTATGACCAAAATTCATCGTTTTCCTCCCGCTTATGGATGTTCATGAGCTATTAACCATAGTTTTGGGGTTCTAGGGCAACTTACAATGACCGTAAGACTAAACACATGTTTGAGATTTATGACCAAAACTCGCCTTTTGCACTTTATGGCCATTTTCATGAGCTATTGACCATAGTTTGGGGGTTCTAGGGCGATTTAAAATGAGCGTAAAACCCGATACAATGCTTGAGAGTCATGACCAAAAACTCGTTGTTTTCTCGCTTTATGGACGTTTTCATGAGCTATTGCCCACAGTTTTGGGTTCGACGAGATTTGAAACGACCGTAAGACCCGATACATGTTTGCGAGTTATGACCAAACACTCGTCGTTTTCGTGCTTTATGGACGTTTTCATGAGCTATTGACTAGAGTTTTGGGGTTCGAGGGCAATTTACAATGACTCTAAGACCTACTACATCTTTGAGAGTTATGACCAAAAACTCATCGTTTTCGCGCTTTGTGGCTATTTTAATGAGCTATAGCCCATTTTTTGGTCTTCTTGGGCGATTTAGAACGACCATACCCAATACATGTTTGAGATTTATGACCAAAACCTTGCCGTTTTTGCGCTTTATGGCTATTTTCATGAGCTATTGACCATAGTTTAGGGTTCGAGGCCGATTTACAACGACCATAAGACCCGATACATGTTTGAGAGTTATGAACAAACCTCATAGTTTTCGTGCTTTATGGATGTTTTCATGAGTTATTGCCTAGAGTTTTGGGGTTCGAGGGCAATTTACAATGACCGTAAGACCTACTACATGTTTGAGAGTTATGACCAAAAATTCATCGTTTTCGCGCTTTGTGGACGTTTTAATGAGCTATAGCCCATAGTTTTGGTCTTCTTGGGCGATTTAGAACGACCGTAAGACCATACATGTTTGAGATTTATGACCAAACCTCGCCCTTTTTGCGCCTTATGGCCATTTTCATGAGCTATTTACCATAGTTTTGGGTTCTAGGGCGATTTAAAACGAGCGTAAAACCCGATACAATGCTTGAGATTTATAACCAAAACTCGCCCTTTTTGCGCTTTATGGCCATTTTCATGAGCTAATGACCATAGTTTTGGGTTCTAGGGCGATTTACAGCGAGCATAAGACCCGATACAATGCTTGAGAGTTATGACCAAAAATTCATCGTTTTCCCGCTTTATGGCCATGTTCATGAGCTATTAACCATAGTTTTGGGGTTCTAGGGCAATTTACAATGACCGTAAGACTAAACCATGTTTGAGATTTATGACCAAAAACTCGCCTTTTGCACTTTATGGCCATTTTCATGAGCTATTGACCATAGTTTGGGGGTTCTAGGGCGATTTAAAATGAGCGTAAAACCCGATACAATGCTTGAGAGTCATGACAAAAACTCGTTGTTTTCGCTCTTTATGGACGTTTTCATGAGCTATTGCCCACAGTTTTGGGGTTTGAGGGAGATTTGAAACGACCGTAAGACCCGATACATGTTGCGAGTTATGACCAAACACTCGTCGTTTTCGTGCTTTATGGACGTTTTCATGAGCTATTGACTAGAGTTTTGGGGTTCGAGGCAATTTACAATGACTCTAAGACCTACTACATCTTTGAGAGTTATGACCAAAAACTCATCGTTTTCGCTCTTTGTGGCTGTTTTAATGAGCTATAGCCCATATTTTGGTGTTCTTCTTGGGCGATTTAGAACGACCATAAGACCCAATACATGTTTGAGATTTATGACCAAAACCTGCCGTTTTTGCGCTTTATGGATATTTTCATGAGCTATTGACCATAGTTAGGGTTCGAGGCCGATTTACAAACGACCATAAGACCCGATACATGTTTGAGAGTTATGAACAAACACTCATAGTTTTCGTGCTTTATGGATGTTTTCATGAGTTATTGCCTAGAGTTTTGGGGTTCGAGGGCATTTACAATGACTGTAAGATCTACTACATGTTTTGAGAGTTATGACCAAAATTCAACGTTTTCCGGCTTTGTGGACGTTTAATGAGCTATAGCCCATAGTTTTGGTCTTCTTGGGTGATTTAGAACGACCGTAAGACCAAATACATGTTTGAGATTTATGACCAAACCTCGCCCTTTTTGCGCCTTATGGCCATTTTCATGAGCTATTTACCATAGTTTTGGGTTCTAGGGCGATTTAAAACGAGCGTAAAACCCGATACAATGCTTGAGATTT
>CAJUXJ010001148.1:0-17598 GCA_910589775.1 Avena eriantha
GTACTAGATGTACTGTTGCTACTAGGGAAAAACAACATCCTTTGTCCATAGAACAATCATATGTTTACTTTACACGCAGTTCGTAAAGTAATAATCTGTTGCTTGCAACTTAATACTGAGGGGGTTTAGATGATAACCTGAAGGTGGATTTTAGTCTAGATGCAGTTGGATGGTGGTATATGTATTATGTGTAATGCCATCAAGTCTCAAAGGAGTCAAGATGATTAGTATATGCATGTATTGCTTTCTCGGTGTTTGTCAATTGCCCCGCTGTAATTTGTTCACCCAGCAGTTATCTATCTTAAGGAGACCACCTCTAGTGACTATGGATCCCGGTCCTTTTTGTTACATACAATCTACAATCTTTTATTGCTTGTGTTTACTTTATGCAAACTTTTACTTCTTTCCATTCGATACGTTTAATCCTTTGTTTTCCGCAAAACACGGTGAGATTGACAACCTCATCGCAAGTTGGGGACCAAGTTCTGTGGTTGTGTTGTGCAGGTCTCCACGTTGCTACTAGCACCGGTAGTGCGCCCTGCCAAAGCTCAGCCAGTAACACCTTTGGGGTGTTTCCTTGCTCCTACTGGTTCGATTAAACCTTGGTTTCCATAACTGAGGGAAAACTTATTGCTTGCTCATCGTACCTTCCTCTTGGGGTTCCCAACGAGCTCTACGTCAAACGACAGCACCTCAGCGACCACACGCGGTGCGGGTAGCACCGCTTTAGCCCCGTGCACCATAAAGAACGGGGTGTAGCCTGTAGCGCTGGTTGGAGTTGTGCGTAGGCTCCAGAGTACTGATTGTAGTTCGTCTGGCCAGCAACCCACGGTTTGTTCGAGTGGCCAGAGGATCGCTTCTTGATGCCGCCACAGACGAGCCCGTTAGCTTTTTCGACCTGACCGTTGGTCTGTGGATGTGCCACCGAGGCATAGCTGATGTTGATTCCCAGATTCTCATAGAACTCTTGGAACTCCTTGGATGTGAAGTTCGTCCCATTGTCTGTGATGATGTTGTGGTGGCACTCCGAAGCGGTAGACGATGGATTCGAAGAACTTGAACTGCGCTGTGCCCTGATTGATTGGTCACTGGTATGGCCTCTATCCACTTGGTGAACTTGTCGACTGCGACCAGGAGGTAGACGTAGCCTCCTCGTGAGGACTTGGGGAGCTTGCCGACCATGTCGAGTCCCCATGTGCGAAGGCTAGGCCAATGGAATTGGCCATAGCTTTGCGCCAGGTGCGTGCGGCTTGTCCGTGAATCACTGACACGCATTGCATTTTTGGACAATGTCCTTGGCGTCGCACATGGCCGTAGGCCAGTAGAACCCAGCTCGTAGAGCTTAGGCCATGAGGCCCGACTGAGAGTGTGGTGTCCGCAGTTTCCCTCATGGATGTCGAGGAGAACAGCTCTTCCCTCGGCCACGGAGATGCATCATTGGAGTATTCCTGTGATGCTGCGCTTGTATAGTTCACCGTTGATACAGCGAATGCCTTGGATCGTCGCGCGATGTGCCGTGCATCAGTCGGATCGTCTGGTAGCCTTTGCTGAGGAGGTACCTGATGTACGGCTGAGTCCAGATGACTCGATCATCATGACGCTCATTGGTCCTTCGAGTCCTGTATCCAGCTCCAGGTCGTCGAGTGCCATTGGCTCATTGGGTGGCATAGCCCCCGAGTCCGTTGTTGCGCTTGTTCTCTTCTTTGCTGCCTTTGGCTTGATGGAGCGTTCACAGATGCCATTGAGAAATACCCCAGGTGGTATGGGGCGCAGGTAGAGCCTATGTTGGCGAGCGTGTCCGCCTCTTCATTGCTTTCGCGTCCTATGTGCCGCACTTGCAACCGTCGAAATCCCCTTCGAGTGTGTCATAGAGTCGTGGTAGGCGATCATGTTGTCGTTCAGTGCGTCACACTCATGCATTGTTTGGTTGACGACCAGCTTGGAGTCGCGGTATATAATGAGCCTCTTGGCGCCGCAGGCTTTTGCCATCCTCATCCGTGTAGCAGGGCCTCGTATTCAGCTTTGTTCTTGGAGGCGGTGAACTGCATTCGTAGGATATATTTCAGCTTGTCCCCCTGGGCAATGTCAGTATGACACCTGCACCAGCTCCGTCCTTCCGCTTGGATCTGTCGAAGTGCATTGTCCAGAGGTAGGACATATCTAGTTTTCCGGGGAGCTGGTTCTCCATCCAGTGCACAAGGAAGTCAAGGAGAACTTGCGACTTGATTGCGTCGCGCTTTTCGTATGTAATGTCTCATGGAGACAATTCGATTCCCCAAAGTGCGACTCGCCCCGTGGCGTCGGGGTTATTGAGGATATGCCCGAGCGGGGCATTGTTGACCACCACGATGGGTGTTCCTGGAAGTAGTGGCGCAGTCGCCGGGCGGTCATGAAGATGCCGTACGCCAGCTTCTGGTAGTGCGGGTACCGCTGTTTTTGTTGGCGTGAGGACCTCGCTGAGGTAGTAGACTGGGCGTTGTACCCCATGGACCTTGTTTTTTCCTCGGCTCGTTCGACCACGAGCAATGTGCTGACCACCTGGTTGGTGGCGGAGATATATAGCAATAGCGGTTCCCTTTCTCGTGGGGTCACCAGTACTGGCGAAGTGGATAGCAGGCGTTTAAGGTCTTCGAATGCTTCCCTGCGCCTCGTTGGTCCACTCGAACTTGTCAGCTTTGTGGAGGAGTTGATAGAAGGGCAGTGCCTTTTCACCCATCCGACTGATGAATCGACTGAGGGCTGCGATTCGCCCAGCCAGATGCTGGACACCCTTATGTTTTTCGGCTTCTCCATGGCCAGTAGGGCTTTTATTTTCTTCGGTTTTCCCTCGATTCCTCTCGTGGAGATGAGATACCCGAGTAGTTGCCTAGATGGTACGCCGAAGGCGCATTTGTCCGGATTGAGCTTGATCCGGTAGCGGTCGAGGTTGGTGAAGGTTTCACGTAAATCGTCGATTAGGGAGGCTCCTCCTTGGTCTTGATTACTATGTCGTCGACATATACTTGAATGTTGCGACCAAGTTGATTCTTGAGGCAAGCCTACATGCACCGCTGGTAGGTGGCTCTTGCGTTTTTAGCCCGAAGGGCATTGTGTTGTAGCAGAACACACCGAAGGGCGTTGTGAACGCTGTTTTTTCTTGATCTTCCTCCTTCATTCGAATCTGATTATATCCTGAGTAGGCGTCGAGGAAGCAGAGGCGCTTGCATCCCGCGGCGGAGTCGATGATCTGGTCGATTCGTGGTAACGGGAAGTGGTCCTTTGCACATGCTTATTCAAGGAGGTGAAGTCCACGCACATCCGTAGGATATCCGTGTCCTTTTTTGGTACTAGCACCGTGTTTGGCGAGACAAGTGCTTTCCTTGATCTTGCATATGAATTGGCGTCGAGGAGTCTGTTGATCTCCATTCCAACTGCCTTTGCTCTTGGCTCAGATAATCGCCGGATTGTTTGCTCGACTGGCCTTGCGTCTGGGTTTTTGTTGAGTGCGTGCTCGGCGAATTCCCTGGGAACTCCTGGCATGTCCGCTGGACACCAGGCGAAGATTTCCCAGTGCTCACGGAGGAATTCGACGAGCACGAGTTCCTATGCGGGACTCAAGTTGTTGGCGATGAGGGCCGTCTTGGCGGGATCCGATGGGTAGACCTACACTTTCTTTGTGTGCACCGATGAGTCGAAAGATAGATCGAGCGAACTTGGCCGGCTTAAGGGAGGTAGACTGTTGTCTATCGACTCCTTTAGTCTCACGAGTTCTTCCTGCATGCCGAAGGACTAGGAAATTCTGTTGAATTCCCTGTCGCAACTATCAGATCTTTCGAAGCTCCCGTTGACGGTGATGACGCCATTGGGACCTGGCATTTTCATCTGCAGGTAGGCGTAGTGTGGCACTGCCATGAACCTAGTGAACGCGACACGTCCGAGGATGCAGTGGTACTGTGAGGGCCAGTCGACGACCTCAAAGTCGATGCACTCGCGCCGAAAGTTTTTCGGTGTGCCGAAGATGACGTCGAGGTTGATTTTGCCTAGGGGATACACGCCTTTGCCTAGGACGATGCCGTGGAATGTTGTGTCCGAGGCTTCTAAGCAAGTCACAGAGATCCTCATTGCTCGCAAGGTACTCGCGAATATAAGGTTGATGCGGCTTCCTCCGTCCATGAAGACGCGACTCATGTCGAAACCTCCGATTTGCGCCTCGAGTACGAGGGGACAATGGCCTGGACGAGGGGCTTGTTCGTCTGTGGTACCAAAGTTGGCAGGCCAGCGCATGGCGGTACCTAAGTTGCCTGAAATTACCGCGTTTTGAAAAGTTGGACCGCCAACTACTGAGAGGGGCCATTTTGAGGCAAACTCCTCTCACCCCTGCCAAATACAAACATTCCGTTAAACCGCCCCGTGAAGTAGATGGTCGGGACCCACATGTTGGTTATCTGTCTGTAACGCGGGCTCCAACGCGGCAACCTCTTAGGCAAATCGAGCAGCTAAGAGATGCGTTGACCAATTTCACAAATCCATTCCCAGCTTTCCCCTAGCACCGGCGGCGTCGGAATCCACCCTCCAGGAAGGACGATCCCTTCAGACATTTGACTTCCGGGGCCAAGTTGCTGCGCCCAGTTGCTGTGCCAGTCACTGATACCGAGCACCAATGGCGCATGCCGTAGCCGCCGTTGCGAGGCTCTAGCCCGCCTCCGCCGCGACGAGCCGAGCAGCTCGGAGGATGGCAGATCCTACTATCAAGAAAGAAGAAGTTTTGTCTACAAGCGGGTGATCTACCCTTCTCTTTGCTATTCGCACTAGTTACAACTGCTAGCTGGCTACTGAACCTCAAATTTTTTGTTAGCCCATCGCTGACAAACATATTTTGTCCACAGTTTTCTGTCAAGTGGGATCTGCGTGGACCCCCTTACCTGGTTACGGTAGTCCTCTATAGGTATGATTCTAAGGGCAACAGGTATGGACACCATTGTTTCACGATGGAAGAAGCGCCTGCGCAGATCTGCACTATATCTGGTATGGTTACTGCTCTGCGTAATCATGTTGAATTATGGCCGAAGCAGACTGCAAAGTTCAGCTTCATGGATGAACGTGCATCATGGTTCCTATAACGTGTGATAGTTAGCTAATTGGGTTGATGAAAAGGTATGCTTCGGCTGCCATGTTTGAGCTGAAATGTGATGTACGGGATGTGGAAGCTGCTGCAACTGGGAGTCGCCCTTCTATTCTTGGATAGGATGGTTGCTCGAACGCAATTAGCTCCTGGTAAGCAAAGGTTGCTTGGGGTTCGCATGTTTGTGCTAAATTGTATTTTTTGTTTTATTTACTCTATAGATATTGGGCTGTTATGCAACAGTCTTGTTTCTTTGACAGGAAGCGCCGCAAGGTTAGAAACATGACTGCCGGTCAGTCATTTTGCCGCCTGAAGAAATTAAAAACGAGTGGAAAGATGATGCTGGACACGATTCTGGTGCCCATTGTCCCGGCGATGCAGAGTACATGAAGCTAAGAAAATTGGCACCGAGGAAGAGGAAGAAGGCAGGAAATGAAGAAGCCATTAGACGTGAAGGCTTGGCACCCAGGTTGCGGAAGAAGGCTGCTGGCAATGAAGATGCATAGTAATGTGTTGAACTTGAACCTATATGTAATTCTGTTAAATTCTGATCGCTCTGTGTGTGGCACGTTGCTGGGCGAAACAATCTATCCACGTTCTCTGAGTAAAATGTACCGCGACTTAGGGTTTGGAAACGCCTGAGTCGGTAGTTGAATCCGAATTGTGATTGTGCCACTGCTATCTAAAAACAATGATCCACCAGTTCCACGATTGTTGAGGGGCAGGAGGTCTCCAAATACGACGGAATGTAAGTGGCACATAAATAAATTATTTAAGCTACCACACTCCACGAAGTAGCAACTTATTTCAGATGTTGCACAACGATGTGGCAACATAAACAACAATGTTCTCACCGATAATGCCCAGATGAGGAGGAAATGGGTACCACTTTTTGGCCTAATCTTGAGCCCGTCTATCTCACTGCCTCTCTGCTCCTGCATCCCTTGCATCTGGCGAAGCTCCCGATTTCCAGTAACCGGTGTACGTGCTTCCACTTTCTAAATTGTGGCTGTGCCATTTGCATGCGGCATAATCCACGTAGATTACGTTTAAACAAACCACCAGTGTCAGAATACACTAGTAGAAAAGGTGTCTTTGGTCCACGGTTACGTTCCCAATCCGGGACAAAGATCTAAATCGAGTCAGAAATTGACCTAAATCACAAATTCTTCCACAAATTAATGCGGGGTCAGAGGAATTTTTTTCCTCCCTGGAATCCGGGACCAATAGTTCAGACCGCTAGGTTAACAAGTACAAATATTACAACATAAAAAGGCACGGAGCTTAAGCTAAATAGAACTAGTTATCACACATCTCCTTGATCTTCCTAATCTTGGCCCGATGCGCATCTTCCTGTGAGAGCAAGGATCGAATTGTTTGCTCCTTCCTTTTAGCATCTTCCTTGCACAGCTTCAATTCTTTCTCTGCATTTTTCCTCATGCACTTTTCAATACTCGTAGTTGTTACTACAGGACTTTGGCCTGGTGGAGATCGTTCCTTGCTTGAGTCAGTTCTTGCTCTGCTTTAGCCTTCAGGGCCAACGCCACGTCCCTCTCCTTCTCGACTTTGATAACCTTGTCTTGCACCCACCTGAGATCTCGCTTATGCTTGGTCGTGTCAACTGGTTCCCATAGATTCATCTCAACACTGTCAAGAAGTGAGCTGAATACGGATTCTTTCAACTCGACAGCCATTTCCCAAAGTTTGTCCAGCGTTTTCTGCATCGATTTGGGCCACTCTGGATCTACCCATTTGACAACACCGCAACTTCCGCCTTGCATCATTGCATGATGTCCTTGACACCGTAGAAACCTCCTGCCTGCGTTTCGTCCTTCGGAGGCTACAAATTTAGCGGGCATATATCCATGTTTACATACCAGAGGATAGTCTTCATCCTCTAAACCGTGATAGTCGGAGTCATACATCGTCTGGTTGGCCCAACACATCATACACGCATGAGTAAACAGATTATTTCTAGCTCAAAAATAGATAACTGGCTACAGATGATAGAAATAGAGAAGATACGACTCACATCGAAATCACCATCCCTGTCGTCACGACGCGTTTCCTCACCGTCTCCCCTTGAACCCATGGCGAGAGGGGTGGGGGTGGCTGCCGGAGAGGGGATTGGGATGGAGGCGCTGTCGGCTACCGGCTACGGCAGGATGGGAGTGAAGTGGGGAAAGTGGCTTCGAGGGTACGGGGGAGGAAGAGAAGTAATGGGGACGTGACACTGGGATGTGGCCCACTGAACTTGTGAGACGTGACACTCGAAACGAGGGGAGCGCCTGGTGTTGCCCAGTTTGTCAAAAGAAAGCGTGGCAATCATGCCACAGAACATCCTACATGTGGATCGCTCTCACGAAGACCATCCTAATCGTCCAAGCGCCCAATCGAACGGTATGTAACAATCGTTAAGCAGAACAACTGTGTTAGGGCGTGCCTTCTAGAAGACTCGGTCTAACGGCTACCCATGCAATGACACTGGGTGTGGTTATTGAAAAGAAAAGACATGCAATGACACTGGCTGTGATTCATGAAAAGAACATACATGCAATGACACTGGTGGATCCTTATGTGGTTCATGAAAAGAACAGACAGGCAATGACACTGGTGGATCCTTATGTGGTTTGTTTAGAACAACACACATGCAATGACACTGGGTGTGGTTCATGAGAAGAACACCACGCAATGACACTGGTGGATCCTTATGTGGTTTGTTTTAGGGGAATAGACATGCAATGACACCGGTGGAATCCACAAATGGTTTATGGAAGTAAAAGACATGCAATGACACTAGTAGATCCTTATGTGGTTCATGAAAAACAGACATGCAGTGAAACTGGGTGTGGTTCGTGAATAGAACAAGACATGCAATGACACTGGGTGTGGTTCAGGAAAGAAAATACATGCAATGACACTGGTAGATCCTTATGTGGTTCATGAAAAGAAAATACATGCAATGACACTGGTGGATCCTTATGTGGTTTGTTTAGAGGAACAGACATGCAATGACTCTAGCCGTGGTTCATGAAAATAACATACATGCAATGACCACCGGGTGTGGTTCATGAAAAGAACAGACATGCAATGACTTATGTGGTTTGTTTAGAATAACACACATGCAATGACACTGGTGTGGTTCATGAAAAGAACATATAGGCAATGACACTGGTGGATCCTTATGTGGTTTATTTAGAAGAATACGCATGCAATGACACTGGGTTGTGGTTCATCAAAAAGAACTGATACGCAATGACACTAGTGGATCCTTATGTGGTTTGTTTAGAGGAATAGACATGCAATCACATTAGGTGGATACATATGTGGTTTATGGAAGTAAAACACATGCAATGACACTGGCTGTGATTCATGAAAACAACAAACATGCAATGACACTGGTGGATCCTTGTGTGGTTCGTGAAAAGAATAGACAGGCAATGACACTGGTGGATCCTTATGTGGTTTGTTTAGAAGAACACAGATGCAATGACACTAGGTGTGGTTCATGAGAAGAACACACACGCAATGACACTAGTGGATCCTTATGTGGTTTGTTTAGAGGAACAGACATGCAATGACACAGGTGGATCCACATGTGGTTTATGGAACTAAAGACGTGCAATGACACTGGTAGATCCTTATGTGGTTCATGAAAAGAACAGACATGCAGTGAAACCGGGTGTGGTTCATGAATAGAACAGACATGCACTAACACTGGGTGTGGTTCATGAAAAGAAACATACATGCAATAACACTGGTGGGCCCATCCTTATGTGGTTCATGAGAAGAACATACACGCAATGACACTAGTGGATCCTTATGTGGTTTGTTTAGAGGAACACACATGCAATGACACCGGTGGATCCACATGTGGTTTATGGAAGTAAAACATTTAATGACACTAGTAGATCCTTATGTGGTTGATGAAAAGAACAGACATGCAGTGAAACTGGGTGTGGTTCATGAATAAAACCGACATGCACTGACACTGGGTGTGGTTTCATGAAAAGAATAGACATGCAATGACACTGGTGGGCCCATCCTTATGTGGTTCATGAAAAGACAGACATGCAATGACAATAGTGGATCCTTATGTGGTTTTCCTAGAAGAACACACATGCAATGACCCTGGGTGTGTTCATGAAAAAAACACACATCCAATGACACTGGTGGATCCTTGTGTGGTTTGTTTAGAGGAACAGACATGCAATGACACCGGTGAGATCCACGTGTGGTTCATAAGAAGAACACACATCCAATGAATCTGTAGATCCTTATGTGGTTCATGAAAACAACTGACATGCAGTGACACTGGGTGTGGTTCATGAAAAGAACAGACATGCACTGACAACTAGGAGTGGTTCATTGAAAAGAACAGACAGGCACTGACACTGGTTGATCCTTATGTGGTTTATGGAAGGAACAAACATGCAATCACACCGGTGGATCCACACGTGGTTTATGGAAGTAACACACACGCAATGACACTGGGTGTGGTTCATGAAAAGAACATACATGCAATGACACTGGTAGATCCTTATGTGGTTCATGAGAGAACACACACGCAATGACCACTGGTGGATCCTTATGTGGTTGTTTTGAGGAACAGACATGCAATGACACCGGGGATCCATATGTGGGTTTATGGAAGTAAAAGACATACAATGACACTAGTAGATGCTTATGTGGTTCATGAACAGAACAGACATGCACTGACACTGGGTGTGGTTCATGAAAAGAACAGACACGCAATGACACTAGTGGGCCCCATCCTTATGTGGTTCATGAGAAGACCGACCAGACATGTAATGACACTCGTGGATCCTTATGTGGTTTGTTTAGAGGGCAGACATGCAATGACACCGGTGGATCCACATGTGGTTTATGGAAGTAAACCACATGCAATGACACTGGGTGTGGTTCATGAATAGAACAGACATGCAATGACACTGGTAGATCCTTATGTGGTTCATGAAAAGAGAAGACATGCAATGACACTGGTGGATCCTTATGTGGTTTGTTTAGAGGAACAGACATGCAATGACTCTAGCTGTGGTTCATGAAAAGAACAGACATGCAATGACACCGGGTGTGGTTCATGAAAAGAACAGACATGCAATGACACTGGTGGATCCTTATGTGGTCTGTTCAGAGGAACAGACATGCAATCACACTAGGTGGATCCATATGTGGTTTATGGAAAGTAAAAGACATGCAATGACACTGGCTGTGATTCATGAAAAGAACAGACATGCAATGACACTGGTGGATCCTTATGTGCTTCATGAAAAGAACAACAGACAATGACACTAGTGGATCCTTATGTGGTTTGTTTAGAAGAACACACATGCAATGACACTGGGTGTGGTTCATGAGAACAACACACACGCAATGACACTGGTGGATCCTTATGTGGGTTTGTTTAGAGGAACATACATGCAATGACACCGTGGGTATCCACATGTGGGTATGGAAGTAAAAGACATGCAATGACACTGGTTGGATCCTTATGTGGTTCATGAAAAGAACAGGACATGCAGTGAAACCGGGTGTGGTTCATGAAAAGAACAGACATGCAATGACTTATGTGGTTTGTTTAGAATAACACACCATGCAATGACACTGGTGTGGTTCATGAAAAGAACATATAGGCAATGACACTGTGGATCCTTATGTGGTTTATTTAGAAGAATACGCATGCAATGACACTGGGTGTGGTTCATCAAAAAGAACTGACACGCAATGACACTGGTGGATCCTTATGTGGTTTGTTTAGAGGAATAGACATGCAATCACATTAGGTGGATACATATGTGGTTTAGGAAGTAAAACACAATGCAATGACACTGGCTGTGATTCATGAAAAACAACAACATGCAATGACACTGGTGGATCCTTGTGTGGTTCGTGAAAAGAATAGACAGGCAATGACACTGGTGGATCCTTATGTGGTTTGTTTAGAAGAACACACATGCAATGACACTAGGTGTGGTTCATGAGAAGAAACACACACGCAATGACACTAGTGGATCCTTATGTGGTTGTTTAGAGGAACAGACATGCAATGACACAGGTGGATCCACATGTGGTTTATGGAACTAAAAGACGTGCAATGACACTGGTAGATCCTTATGTGGTTCATGAAAAGAACAAACAATGCAGTGAAACCGGGTGTGGTTCATGAATAGAACAGACATGCACTAAACACTGGGTGTGGTTCATGAAAAGAACATACATGCAATAACACTGGTGGGCCCATCCTTATGTGGTTCATGAGAAGAACATACACGCAATGACACTAGTGGATCCTTATGTGGTTTGTTTAGGGAACACACATGCAATGACACCGGTGGATCCACATGTGGTTTATGGAAGTAAAACATTTAATGACACTAGTAGATCCTTATGTGGTTTGATGAAAAGAACAGACAATGCAGTGAAACTGGGTGTGGGTTCATGAATAAAACAGACATGCACTGACACTGGGTGTGGTTCATGAAAAGAATAGACAAATGCAATGACACTGGTGGGCCCATCCTTATGTGGTTCATGAAAAGAACAGACATGCAATGACAATAGTGGTATCCTTATGTGGTGTTGCCTAGAAGAACACACATGCAATGACACTGGGTGTGGTTCATGAAAAAACACACATCCATGACACTGGTGGATCCTCGTGTGGTTTGTTTAGAGGACAGACATGCAATGACACCGGTGGATCCACGTGTGGTTCATAAGAAGAACACACATCCAATGAATCTGGTAGATCCTTATGTGGTTCATGAAAAACAACTGACATGCAGTGACACTGGGTGTGGTTCATGAAAAGAACAGACATGCACTGACACTAGGAAGTGGTTCATGAAAAGAACAGACAGGCACTGACACTGGTGGATCCTTATGTGGTTTATTGAAGGAACAGACATGCAATCACACCGGTGGATCCACACGTGGTTTATGGAAGTAACACACACGCAATGACACTGGGTGTGGTTCATGAAAAAGAACATACATGCAATGACACTGGTAGATCCTTAGGTGGTTCATGAGAAGAGACACACACGCAATGACACTGGGGATCCTTATGTGGTTTGTTTTGAGGAACAGACAATGCAATGACACAGGTGGATCCACATGTGGTTTATGGAAGTAAAGACATACAATGACACTAGTAGATGCTTATGTGGTTCATGGAACAGAATAGACATGCACTGACACTGGGTGTGGTTCATGAAAAGAACAGACATGCAATGACACTAGTGGGCCCATGCTTATGTGGGTTCATGAGAAGACCAGACATGTAATGACACTCGTGGATCCTTATGTGGTTTGTTTAGAGGGCAGACATGCAATGACACCGGTGGATCCACATGTGGTTTATGGAAGTAAAACACATGCAATGACACTGGGTGTGGTTCATGAATAGAACAGACATGCAATGACACTGTAGATCCTTATGTGGTTCATGAAAGAGAAGACATGCAATGACACTGGTGGATCCTTATGTGGTTTGTTTAGAGGAACAGACATGCAATGACTCTAGCTGTGGTCATGAAAAGAACAGACATGCAATGACACCGGGGTGTGGTTCATGAAAAGAACAGACATGCAATGACTTATGTGGTTTGTTTAGAATAACACACATGCAATGACACTGGGTGTGGTTCATGTAAAGAACATATAGGAAATGACACTGGTGGATCCTTATGTGGTTTGTTTAGAAGAACACGCATGCAATTGACACTGGGTTGTGGTTCATGAAAAGAACAGACACGCAATGACACTGGGGATCCTTATGTGGTTTGTTTAGAAGAACAGACATGTAATCACACTAGGTGGATCCATATGTGGTTTATGGAAGTAAAAGACATGCAATGACACTGGCTATGATTCATGAAAGAACAGACATGCAATGACACTGGTGGATCCTTATGTGGTTCATGAACAGAAAAGACAGGCAATGACACTGGTGGATCCTTATGTGGTTTGTTTAGAGAACACACATGCAATGACACTAGGTGTGGTTCATGAGAAGAACACACATGCAATGACACTGGTGGATCCTTATGTGGATTGTTTAGAGGAACAGACATGCAATGACACCGGTGGATCCACATGTGGTTTATGGAAGTAAAAGACATGCAATGACACTGGTAGATCCTTATATGGTTCATGAAAAGAACAGACATGCAGTGAAACCGGGTGTGGTTCATGAATTGAATAGACATGCACTAACACCGGGTGTGGTTCATGAAAAGAACAGACATGCAATGACACTGGTGGGCCCATCCTTATGTGGTTCATGAGAAGAACAGACACGCACTGACACTAGTGGATCCTTATGTGGTTTGTTTAGAAGAACACACAAGCAATGACACTGGGTGTGGTTCATGAAAAGAACACACATCCAATGACACTGGTGGATCCTTGTGTGGTTTGTTTAGAGGAACAGACATGCAATGACACCGGTGGATCCACGTGTGGTTCATGAGAAGAACACACATCCATGACTCTAGTAGATCCTTATGTGGTTCATGAAAAGAAATGACATGGAGTGACACTGGGTGTGGTTCATGAAAAGAACACACATGCACTGACACTAGGAGTGGTTCATGAAAAGAACAGGCAGGCAATGACACTGGTGGATCCTTATGTGGTTTATGGAAGGAACACACATGCAATGACACCGGTGGATCCACATGTGGTTTATGGAAGTAACACACATGCAATGACACTGGGTGTGGTTCATGAAAAGAAACAGAGATGCAATGACACTGGTAGATCCTTATGTGGTTCATGAGAAGAACACACACGCAATGACACTGGTGGATCCTTATGTGGTTTGTTTAGAGGAACATTACATGCAATGACACCGGTGGATTCCATATGTGGGTTATGGAAGTAAAAGACATACAATGACACTGGTAGATCCTTATGTGGTTCATGAATAGAACAGACATGCACTGACACTGGGTGTAGTTCATGAAAGAACAGACACGCAATGACACTGGTGGGCCCCATCCTTATGTGGTTCATGAAGAAAGAACAAACAGGCAATGACACTGGTGGATCCTTATGTGGTTTGTTTAGAGCGAACAACCGTGTAATGACACCGGTGGATCCACATGTGGTTTATGAAAGTAACACAGATGCAATGACATTGGGTGTGGTTCATGAAAAGCACAGACATGCAATGACACTGCTGAGATCCTTATGTGGTTCATGAAAAGAACAGACATGCAAGGACACTGGTGAATCCTTATGTGTTTGTTTAGAGAACAGACATGCAATGACTCTAGCCGTGGTTCATGAAAAGAACAGACATGCAATGACACTGGGTGTGGTTCATGAAAATAACAGACATGCAAGTGACTTATGTGGTTTGTTTAGAATAAAACACATGCAATGACACTGGTGTGGTTCATGAAAAGAAAACATATAGGCATGACACTGGTGGATCCTTATGTGATATGTTTAGAAGAACACGCATTCAATGACACTAGGTGTGGTTCATGAAAAGAACAGACAAGCAATGGACACTGGTGGATCCTTATGTGGTCTGTTCAGAGGACAGACATGCAATCACACTAGGTGGATCCATATGTGGTTTATGGAAGTAAAAGACATGCAATGACACTGGCTGTGATTCATGAAAAGAACAGACATGCAATGACACTGGTGGATCATTATGTGCTTCATGAAAAGAACAGACAGACAATGACACTAGTGGATCCTTATGTGGTTTGTTTAGAAGAACACACATGCAATGACACTGGGTGTGGTTTCATGAGAACAACACACACGCAATGACACTGGTGGATCCTTATGTGGTTTGTTTAGAGGAACATACATGACAATGACAACCGGTGGGATACACATGTGGGTATGACGTAAAAGACATGCAATGAACCTGGGGATCCTTATGTGGGTTCATGAAAAGACGACAGACATGCAGTGAAACCGGGTGTGGTTCATGAATAGAACAGACATGCAATGACTTATGTGGTTTGTTTAGAATAACACACATGCAATGACACTGGGTGTGGTTCATGAAAAGAACATACAGGCAATGACACTAGTGGATCCTTATGTGGTTTGTTTAGAAGAACACGCATGCAATGACACTGGGTGTGGTTCATGAGAAGAACACACACGCAATGACACTGGTGGATCCTTATGTGGTTTGTTTAGAGGACAGACATGCAATGACACTGGTGGATCCATATGTGGTTTATGGAAGTAAAAGACATGCCAATGACACTGGCTGCGATTCATGAAAAGAACAGACATGCAATGACACTGGTGGATCCTATGTGGTTCGTGAAAAGACTAGACAGGCAATGACACTAGTGGATCCTTATGTGGTTTGTTTAGAAGAACACACATGCAATGACATTTGGTGTGGTTCATGAGAACAACACACACGCATTGACACTGGTGGATCCTTATGTGGTTTGTTTAGAGGAACATACATGCAATGACACCGGTGGATCCACATGTGGTTTATGGATAAAAAACATGCATGACACTAGTAGATCCTTATGTGGTTCATGAAAAGAACAGACATGCAGTGAAACCGGGTGTGGTTCATGAATAGAACAGACATGCACTGACACTGGATGTGGTTCATGAAAAGAACATACATGCAATGACACTAGTGGGCCCATCCTTATGTGGTTCATGAGGAGAATAGACACGCAATGACACTGGTGGATCCTTATGTGGTTTGTTTAGAGGAACACACATGCAATGACACCGGTGGATTCACATGTGGTTTATGGAAGTAAAAGACATGCAATGACACTGGTAGATCCTTATGTGGTTCATGAAAAGAACAGACATGCAGTGAAACTGGGCGTGGTTCATGAATAGAACAGGCATGGACTGACACTGGGTGTGGTTCATGAAAAGAACAGACATGCAATGACACTGGTGGGCCCATCCTTATGTGGTTCATGAAAAGAACAGACATGCAATGACACTGGTGGATCCTTATGTGGTTGTTTAGAAGAACACACATGGAATGACACTGGGTGTGGTTCATGAAAAGAACACACATCCAATGACACTGGTGGATCCTTGTGTGGTTTGTTTAGAGGAACATACATGCAATGACACCGGTGGATCCACGTGTGGTTCATGAGAAGAACACACATCCAATGACTCTGGTAGATCCTTATGTGGTTCATGAAAAGAACTGACATGCAGTGACACTGGGTGTGGTTCATGAAAAGAACAAACATGCACTGACACTGGGAGTGGTTCATGAAAAGAACAGACAGGCAATGACACTGGTTGATCCTTATGTGGTTTATGGAAGGAACAGACCTGTAATCACACTGGTGGATCCACATGTGGTTTATGGAAGTAACACACTGCAATGACACTGGTTGTGGTTCATGAAAAGAACAGATATGCAATGACACTGGTAGATCCTTATGTGGTTCATGAGAAGAACACACACGTAATGACACTTGTGGATCCTTATGTGGTTTGTTTAGAGGAACAAGCATGCAATGACACTAGGTGTATCCACATGTGTTTTATGGAAGTAAAACACATACAATGACACTGGTAGATCCTTATGTTGTTCATGAATAGAATAGACATGCACTGACACTAGGTGTGGTTCATGAAAAGAACACCACGCAATGACACTAGTGAGCCCATTCTTATGTGGTTCATGAGAAGAACAGACAGGCAATGACACTGGTGGATCCTTATGTGGTTTTTTTAGAGGAACAGACATGCAATGACACCGGTGGATCTACATGTGGTTTATGGAGTAACACACATGCAATGACACTAGGTGTGGTTCATGAAAAGAATAGACATGCAATGACACTGGTAGATCCTTATGTGGTTCATGAAAATAACAGACATGCAATGACACTGGTGGATCCTTATGTGGTTTGTTTAGAGGAACAGACATGCAATGACTCTAGCCGTGGTTCATGAAAAGAACAGACATGCAATGACACCAGGTGTGGTTCATGAAAAGAACAGACATGGAATGACTTATGTGGTTTGTTTAGAATAACACACATGCAATGACACTAGGTGTGGTACATGAAAAGAACATATAGGCAATGACACTGTGGATCCTTATGTGGTTTGTTTAGAAGAACACGCATGCAATGACACCGGGTGTGGTTCATGAAAAGAACAGACATGCAATGACACTGGTGGATCCTTATGTGGTCTGTTCAGAGGAACAGACATGCAATCACACTAGGTGGATCCATATGTGGTTTATGGAAGTAAAAGACATGCAATGACACTGGCTGTGATTCATGAAAAGAACAGACATGCAATGACACTGGTGGATCCTTATGTGCTTCATGAAAAGAACAGACAGACAATGACACTAGTGGATCCTTATGTGGTTTGTTTTAGAAGAACACACATGCAATGACACTGGGTGTGGTTCATGAGAACAACACACATGCAATGACACTGGTGGACCTTATGTGGTTTGTTTAGAGGAACATACA